>NJDD01003011.1:116280-139988 GCA_002245505.1 Calephelis nemesis
GGTTTTATTTTTATTTACCCTTATAATTAATCCTTTCTAAGGTTAAATTTTAATATTAAATTGAATATTAATTATTTGGGTAATGTAACGATTTTACTTCGTTACAACATGTCGGGCATACTGTATTTGATTTCGAACTCGACATCTAAAGTGCTACAGTCGAAAGCGCCTAAGGGTGTTTGTACAGCGCTAATTCAATCACAGACAGACGGGTGCGAGACAGGAACATGTTATATCTCTAAATCTATTCACTTATGCAGTAGTTGCTTTTGACTTGAGATTTAAGGCTTCAGTGATTTCTAGACTAGATGAAAATACATAAATTAATATTCGATACCACCTGCGAAATCCAACCTCAATCATTATGCAAACTGTTAAAATTATATTTTTAAATCGCACTATAGTGCTAGCAACTTATCTGTAAAGTAGTCAAGATTGAATTGAATTGAAATTGGAACTAAGTAAGAACAGGTTCTGAAATGTGACCACTAAAAATCTACCACCCATAACCATTTTTTTATAATTGCATTTTCCTATGTCAAATTCTGAATCAGAAACACTTTACGTCATACTATAAATTCTTTAACTTTGCTCTGCTCTTCAAGAGCTGATTAATATTTCATGCTTCCAAATATTTTTGAAGTGAAACTTCTTTATAGACGTATTAGAGGAATTTGTCATCTCAATTCTCTGCTACGTTCATTGACCTCTAGTTACGCTTCATACAAAACCACTGCTTGCTGATTACTTTATGCACAAAAATACTAGTGTTGATCCGGATTTCCTTGCAGAAAAGACCATCTGCCTTCTGTCAGGTAACGAGCTACTTAAAAGGCGAGAATAGGCTTCCCGTCACTAACACTGTTCTAACATCTAACTAGATAGTAGGTTTTTGCAACGACTCGCCCAAATTGGTAGCACCGCTTCCATAACTTCCAGGGTCAACTTTTCCGACTTCTTGCGCGTCAAAGCAAAAAAATGTGCGACACTTTATTTCAGATTACATTTAGCCTTAGCCCAAGAACTAAATTTATCTTACAATTTTAATGAACTTATTTTCGAAAAATATTTTTTTGAAAACCATCTCCAAGTAACATTAGAGCAACAAGCATGCTCCCTAAAACTCTACGAAAATCTTTTTACATCATACTATTAACTTGATACCGTCTCAATTCATTTAGTGCAATAAAAGAGAAAGCAAGTTAATATAAGCGAGAGACATTCAAATTAGGCTCCAATTTATCAAAGGCACCGAGAAAAATGGGATGTACAAAAATAAATACAGCCTTACGCGAATGCGGTGGAGCTACGCGTTAAATTGAACGGCGCTGGAGTAATAAAAGCTAATTGAGTGTGTGTCCATTAGGGAGAGGCAATCGCCATCCGACGATTGATAAAAGTTACATTTGTAAAACAAAGCAACGGTATAAAGTTACTGCGTCGAAATATATTTAGATTTTTGTATTGTTACGTGTTATATATCTGGCTAGTTTTTGTAATGTAGTTGGAAAAATGATGAGATGTTGTGCTAAAATGTATTTGGATTTTTGTATTGTTACGTGTTATATATCAAGGTAGTTCTTGTGATACTATATCACAAGAACTACCTTGATATACACAGGTATAGGTATAATAGGATACTATTGAATTTATGTATTTTACGTATAGTTAATTTGTCTGTTTTTTATTTGGTAAAGTATGAACATGAGTATAGTTGACCGCCTCGTTGGTCGTGTGGTTAGCGTACACGCCTAACTACATCGATAAACCGCGAGGCTCGGGTACGATTCATTTAGATGTCTGCATTTTCGGGTCTGGGTGTTTATTAAATTTATTCTGGTATTTCTTAAGTATTTCTATGTATTACAATCGTTGACTAACACCCTGATCACACAAGCATATAATTTTCTTATTTTCGGGTTAGATTCAATTTGTGTGACTTGTTAAGTAATATTTATTTAATGTTATTATGATCATCATTTATTTTCACTGTTTCTTATTTTCTACGTTTATATATTTAAAATAAAAAAAATGTTAAAAATATAAATATATATAAAAAAAACAACAACAGCTTGCTCTTCGATATGGACTTGTAGGTTTTGAATTGACTTATTACAAGTGTACACCGGAGCCAAGCGAAGCTCTACTGGTACCGGTCTGTCATCACGGACAGGACATCTGACATCATGCTGGTAGATCGGTTGGAGCGCCTGGCTTTTCTTGTTGATATCACTGTTCCATGTGACGTTAACCTCGTGCAAGCATAGATGGAAAAATTGTCAAAATACATAGACTTGGCTGGGCATACATTATTATTATTATTATTTAAAAATGTAATAATCATTATTTTGTGTTTTGTAAAATAAGATTTTTCTATTGCTACGTGTGATATATCTGTCTAGCCGTTTTGATAACCTACTAACAACGGTTTCAATTTACTATACAAAACATATTTAGTGTTTTGTATAGTTATGCATTAAATATATCTGTAGGCTAAAAAAAATAGAGGTAGCAGTAAAGATACATTTTGTCGACATATATTTAGTATACGTAACAATACAAGCTTTTAAAAGTGAAGAAGCAACAATACGATTTTTTAGGTGATGGCCAGCTTAAACGAAAAGACTTTGAGCTTAGAGCCAGGTTTCAACTTTTTTCAACTTTTGAGAAAAAATTCAGAATGGCAAAAAACAAGATGGCCGCCATACAACAATCGGTTTTTTTTTACATTCTATAAGATTCTTAACCGTTATATACTTGATATGGTAGTCATAAACGAGGGTCCTGATTCCGAATTTGGCAGCCATTTTGAAACATGGCTACCGGAAATCGTTATATTAGACTTAACTAACTTTTAAATAAAGCTTAATTAAAAAGTAAAAACTATGAAATTGTTGCTTAGCCACCTGTACCTGGTAAAAAATGAAAAAATGATCATATAATTGTCATCTGAGACAGAAACGAGGATGATGATTTCAAATTTGGTAACCATTTTGAAACCCAAGATGGCAACCGGAAGTTATTGTTGGAAATCTGTTACAGCTATGATAGAATGAAAAATCTCGTGTCATCGGATAGGGTTTGCTCTTAAAAAGCAATTTGATATTTTTGGACAAAACTTTAACAACGGCCTCGTATCGTTATCGTTTCGTTATCGTATCGGTCTCGTATCGTCATCGTTTCGTTATCTTATTGTTATCGGTATCGTTATCGCCATAAAAAAGTCTTATATGAAGTCTTGACAAAAAAATATAATACTTAATTTAAGTCTTCGCAAGTATCAAAATAATTGCAATATTCGGGCCTGCATTCGTAAAAGGCTAGGAATCGAACCCGAGCCTCGTGGTTGATCGATGTAGTTAGGCGTGTACGCTAGCCACTCGACCAACGAGGCCTTCAGGTGTTTGAGTGTCGTTCTCGTATCCTTATCGTATCGTCAGATGGGGTGTTTGATTGACGATAACTTGAGTACACACGTGAGTGAGGGCATCGTTATCATACCGTTATTGAATCGCTATCGTATCGTTATCGTATCGCTATCATATCGTTATCGTATCGCCTTAAAAAGTCTTATTTGAAGTCAAGACAAAAAAAATGTTGTCAGCTAAGTATCAAAATAACTGGCGGCAGCTCGTAAAAGGCTAGGAAAAGGATCATTACCAATAAAACTTCAGGTGTTTGAGAGCCAAGGTATCCCATAGACTTGCACAATTAGCATGACACGTCAGGGTAGACCAGACGTATCTACAATTTTTGATGAAGCACCGCGTGCTACCGCGTGCCGCGTGCACGCGATATGTGTAGTTTGACAGAGGTTGAGCTCGAGTTGTAACTGGTTACGTCCTTTCAAGCAACAACAACAATTCACCATCCCTTACTCAAAGAAAATAAAAGTGTAAAATCAACTAGCCACACTGGACAAAAGTCAATATTATAAGTTTAGTTTAGGTTAGATCAAAAATTGCGATGTTTAAGATTCTTAAATAATCTTAAAGAAATAGCAACCCGCAAGTACCCAAACTTTTCAATTAAATAGACTATCATTAATCAGAATCTTAATTTCAATAGACAATGACATTTTTATAATCTTTTTCTGTATTTTTGATTATATTACTTTTTTCGTTATCGTTATCGTATCGGTCTCGTATTAGTCTCGTATATTCGTTATCGTATCGTTATCGAATTGTTATCGGTATCATTATCGCCATAAAAAAAGTCTTATTTGAAGTCTTGACAATAAAAATTATAATATATTTATATTTAAGTCTTTGTAAGTATCAAAATAACTGCAATATTCGGGCCTGCATTCTTAAAAAGCCAGGAATCGAACCCGAGCCTCGTAGTTGATCGATGTAATTAGGCGTGTACGCTAGTCACTCGACCAACGAGGCCTTCAGGTGTTTAAGTGTCCTTATCGTATCGTCAGATAGGGTGTTTGATTGACGATAACTTGAGTATACACGTGAGTGAGTGCATCGTTATCGTATCGTTATCGTATCGTTATCGTATCGTTATCGTATCGTTATCGTACCGTTATCGTATCGTTATCGTTATCGTGTCGGTCTCGTATCAGTCTCGTATATTCGTTATCGTATCGTTATCGTATTGTTATCGGTATCGTTATCGCCATAAAAAAAGTCTTATTTGAAGTCTTGACAATAAAAAATAGAATATATTTATATTCAAGTCTATAAAAAAACAAACAGTCAAATTGAGAACGCCATCCTTTTTGGGCCGTTTAAAAACTAACATTCAAAAATAAAATGCTAACAAGAAAGTTGTGCCTGACATTAATGACAACCATTTATGTAAATTACAACAGTAAAGTGGTAATGGACTAATCGTCTCCTGTAACTGACGTAACAGCTGACATTGCGACTCATAAGCTCGGTAAAGGATATAAAAGGTTATGTTTACGATTCGGAGGATAAAATTTAGCCTATCAATATTTGTTTCGTTGACTTTGTGTTCGCGATTAGATATTTTACACTATTTTGAATTTTTATGCAATATATACGTATTACGAACAAAAACGTAGCTGAGCGTAGCAGATACTACTTTCGTCTCTTTCTCGCCTCGCCGCCTTCAGCGGTATGTAAAATTTTATCCCAAGTTACGTACCTGACAACACATCAAGTAAGACGCTGGACTGCTAGACGACAGAAGCGATAATGAATGTGGAGGAAGCTAGTACTTCTGCTAGGATCGTCACATTTGGCACACACTCTCTCTGCCTACCTCATAAAGGACTTGGAATGTTGATATATTGTGTGTTTGATTTAAATATTACACTATATTAACAATGCTTGAACAAGTCTCCTTTTACCTTGATAGTACACAACTACTGAAAGCCATTGATCCAAAACCATAGCACGGCAAGTTGGAACTACATTGAAGTATCAATTACTACGACGTATTGAATAGTGAAATACGTTGTACGTTCGTACGTGGTTGTCGGGTATACTAAATAACATGCAAAGCTCAATACTGTGAAAATACAAAAGGCTATTTGCTGTACAACTTCTATGTTACTACGTCCAAAGCTAAATATGCTAACTAGCTGACCCGGCAGATGTTGTTCTGCTATATTTTTAATGTGATTTTAGTAAGAAAATGGTGTGAGTTACCCCTATCACACAAGGGTATGAAAAATAGAAAGTAGCTGATTCTTAGACTTACTGAACATGCATAGAAAATTTGGTTAAAATTAGTAAAGCCGTTTCGGAAGAGTACGGTAACATACATTGTGACACGAGAATTTTATATATATACTAGCTGACACAGCAAAATTCGTATCGCTTGACATTAATGCTTCGACAGTAGCGCAGTCTGTCGGATCCGATGTGAAACATTCCAAAATCAACAATGACTTATTATTAAAAAAATTATTAAAAAACATTTTCCAGGAGACTAAATTGTGAATCTAAACCATTCTCGAATTCCCTCGAACACGCACAAAAACTTTCATCAACATCGGTCCAGCCGTCTAGAAGGAGTTCAGTGACATACACTCACAGAAGAATTATATATAAAGACTAGTTGATCCGGCACACGATGTTCTGCTACTTTTTTTAATGTGAGTTTAGTGAGGGAAATTGAGGTGATTCGCCCTTGTCACCTAGGGGTATGGAAAATAGATGTTGCCCGATTCTCAGTTCTACTCAATACGCTCACAAAATTTCACGAAAATCGGTCAAGCTGTTTCGGAGGAGTTCAACCACGCACACCGAGACACGAGAATTTCATATATTAAATTACTAGTGCGAGACGTAAATTAAGACATCAAATATCTTTTAATCAGTCGTTAAGTCTAATTTTTAAGATAAAAATGTGATTTAACAATTGTTTAAATGTTATTTGACGTCCCTGACTACGGCCAAGCGTTATTTTTAAACGATATTTGTTCATCACACACACTATTTACACAACTTAGGGCCACTTGCACATTCCCGGGTTACATTTAATATTGAGTTAAACTGTCAAATATAATGTAATTTAACCCTAGCTAGAAGATAACTCTGTGTTAAATACTTAACCCAGGAATGTGCAAGTGGCCCTGAATTAACAATCCATGAAACAAAAAAGCCTCAGATTTTCAGTTTTTTCATTGTTTTAATTTTAATATCTACTAGCTGTCCCGCCCGTTCAGTTTGTATGGGAAAAATTAAAAATTAAAACGTTTCCGAACAAATGATGCTCGAATTTAATAAGTGGTTTCCAAACAAAGGATGCTCTTTTAATATAGTCTGTGGCAGTGAATGACATTGACATTCGTTACGCGCGTTTTTTAAAATATGAAAAATTAAATGTATATTTTTCAATATTTCTGAGAGATTTTCTTAATATTTTTGTCCGTAAAAACCTTCTCCTAATAATAACAAATACAACAAAAAAAGAATTAGTGAAATCAGTAAAGCCATTCATTCAGCGTGATGACGTGACCAAGGAAAACGGGTTTCATTTATATATGAGGTTATACAACTGACGCAAAATAGATCTATTTTTAAATTTTTACTGTTTTCCCACAAAACGTGTTTGTGTGCTATAAGTTAGAAAAGTAAATAAAAATGTTTTTTATTTACTTTTTAAAATTGCTTTTCATTGCTTTACGCTACCTCACAGCTCGGCCTGCGGTCTCAATGTGAACTAGCTTGAAGGTTTAGAAGGTATGAAAAAAACATACAGTACTTTTTGTAGATCGTATGCCTTGGAACACACGGAGCGGTTTTTGCAAGAACGTGCTGCGGTTGCGGGCCCGCAGGTTCTGTATAATGTAGATTTATATGTAAAAAGTAAGATCACATTATACAACACGTTTTACGCCCGCAGGTCCCGCGGTTGTTTGCGGTTGCTGAGGCAGCGGTTGCAAACCGCGGTAGAATCGTTTGCGAGCGATGATGACAACCACGACGGCTATGTGACCGCACAATTTAGCGGTCTCGTGAGTTTTGAAATAGAATCGCAGTTCAAAACCGCCGCGGACGTGAGTACAATTTGCTCCGTCAGTTCTTGGCCGCAAACAACCGCGGCCGCTACGGGTGTAAAGCGTCTTTAATATGCTCTTACTTTTTGCATATAAATCTACATTCTACAGAGCCTGCGGGCCCGCAACCGGCGCCGGAGCTGGCAAAAACCGTTCCGTTAATTTTTAGACTTACTTTTTGCACATAAACTACATTCTTCAGAATCTGCGGGCCCGCAACCGTCACGGGTGCGGGTAAAAACCACTCCTTGATTTCTTAGGCTTAAAGAGAAACGTGACGCGTGAATGAAATTTGAATGCAGAATTTTCTCTTAGGTCAATAACGAAGTTTCACTTCCAACCTTTTTCACAAAAAGTTAAACCGTCGAATAACTGGAAAATAGTAACTCCATTTGTAAGCTTCTAGGAAAAGGGTGGAGGATATACATTCAACTACTATATTCTTCCTGTGTATGTCAATCAGTTTCTCTTTCATTTTTAACCGATTTTATAACATATTTTTATTGCCTTTTCAAAGTTTCTTTATTAAAAACTAGCAAATGGTGCCAAAATGGTCTTAAACAAATTTTATCAACATCACAAAAGTAGTTTTTGAGTTACACATTCTATGAATCAATAATGAGATCGTCAAGGTAAGTAAAAAATCTATACATTAATACGTGATGCCAAAACTTTGAACCCCTTTTTACGGAAATTGCAAAGACGCAGGAGCATAAAATTTGGCACACTTATAGTTTATGTGTAGGAGAAGTGCAGAACGCACTGACGGCGCACTAACTATTCAGGAAACAAAGTAGTTGGTCTGGAGAAATGAAGATGGAGTTCTTATCAACAAGATATTAAAACTGGATATTAAAATGGTCGAATTTCGACCTATGGGCGACCACTACTATACATTATTAAGTTTAACTCAAAACCACTGTTCGGATTATAATAAAATAGATCCACCCTTGCAATTATGACTTGCCTTTCTAAAAATGAACCATCAAATTGGTTGGCTATTGAGGGAGTAAAACGTAAAAAAAACATATGGCCGAATTGATAACCTCCTCATTTTTTTGGAGGACGTCAATAAAAGGAAAACCTACCTACCTAATTCACATACCTATAGATGAAACTTTCTTACTGAAAGTTGTACTATCGTGTACACTTTAGTAGTAAACTGATATAGATAGAAAGAAAGAAAATTATTTATTTGCGAAATGTGTATGTAAATGAGAAATTACAAAATTATTTAAGTGTATCAACATATTCTAACATATTTTAATATTCATAAAAAAAATGTTATTTGATTACATATACTTTGACTTTTAAGCCAATTATTTATATTTATAATTAGTATAATTATTTACTATCAAACATTTTAAAACTGTAAGTAAATTTAACCCTGATTGTCTCCGTGTTGGTTCGGGCTCCTTTGCAGAATAGACCATCTGCTTTCCTTGCCAGGCAGCTCGTAAAACGCGAGCATAGGCTTACCATCACTAACACCGTCACATTTGACTAGGTGGTAGAGTTTCGCAGTGACTCGCCTGGATTGGTACCACCGCCTTACCTATTTCTGCCGCCTTAACGACATGACGTTTTCCAGTTCGGAAGGTAAGGTATTCGATAAACTTACTTTTGCTCGAGGCCTAACATCCAGACCTCTGGTTGGCAACACACCATTACCACCTTTGGTGGCTCTATCAGGAAATCCGTCTGCCTGTTTGCCTTCCTAAATAAAAAATAAACTGTCTACCTTAAACTACCGTAACTATAGTTGAGCTGAAAAATCTAGAACACTCTGTTATTTGGTACGTAACCATTAGTTCGGCCTGAGGATCGCAAATGAACGCCAGGCTTTTCAATTGATTAAGGAATGTGGGAAACCCGCCGTGTCCTATAAAATTTTGTGATATTTCATAATACTGTGAAAGAGATTGGTACCTGAGGCCGTGTCCTTTTAATTCCAATTCCATTAGCCAATCGCATTCAAACGGATTCTACGGTTGACGAACAAGACCAGTAGGGTTACTCTTGAATCTCGATATCATGGGTATTGGAAATTATAATCGTTAATGTCATTTTAAATACTTTTAAAGACGGTATTAGCGTAAGTCAATTTAACGAATCCATTAAAATAAGTCATATTTTTCTATTAACTAAAAAAATATCTTAACGCCTATATCCCCGTGATAGTTAGCGTTTCGGTTCAATATTATTAAATTCCATTTCGATTCCATTTCATTGCATCCAATTTGGTTCCTCACAAACAATTTTCACATTTAACTCAATCAGATACTAAATGTAACAGAAAATCTAATTGATTGAATTCGTTCAATCTACTTCTGTTAATCTAGGGACATACCTACTTACAATATTGTACATAGTATCTTCAGTATCTTCACGTCCAGCCAAGCACAACCAGGGCAACCTACGACTAGCCAAAGACATAATCAGAATCAGAAAAATCTTTATTCACTTGGACCATGCAAGTGGTGCTTGTGCTCGTCGACTTTTCTACAAATTACAACCAGATCGGAATCACGGCCAAGGCCAACGTTAAAAGATCCGGCAAAAGAAATTCAGAGGGATTGCCTTTTTTCAATATTAGTATTAACATTGTAAACTAGAAAAAAATACAAATTTCGCTAAGTCCCATAATGTGGCACAAGGTGGCAAGCCTATCGCAAATCGGACACATATGCAATCCCGGGCAACATTATTTTGTATTAGAAAATTGAACCGCATTTTAAGCCGGGACCTCATGAAGTTAAGGGTCCATATATGCTAATATACGTCAGCAGTATAATGTTTTTTTTTTCATACAAAGCAATCATGGATCTTGGTGACAAAAATACACAAGATTGACATGAATATGCTTTACAAGACTATTGTTTCCAAAACACGATTCATTTCACTTTGCTCGATAGAAAAAAATCAAAAAGTTAACCCTTTTTTGAAAGCAAAACCCAACTGTCTACTTCAATTATGAAAATATCGACACCAAATTTAACATAAACATAGATAAGTACTATACCTAAAAGATTAGTGTTTCAGTTTTTATATTTTTTTTCAAATTACTTTTATAGTGTCAAAAATAGTGATTTGTCGCTTAAGAAGTTTACTTTAGAGCGCAATATTTCATAGTACCTAATCATGGAACGGGGGAGTGCGGCGATTGGCTCTTCTAGCTGACTAAGTGTGGGGCCTTAAGTCTAACGATGGACCGCTACACCACAAAGGCGATAATAAACGATAATAATTGGCGATTCTATAAACTAATTCTTAATAACTCGCCATTATTTTGTTCGAGCGTTCTGAAAATGATAAACTCGATTTCAATTTCCAATACTGCATGAATCGATCATCAAGAAAAACCCTACAGAATTAACAAATTGGATATTGATTTTTTAGTTGTGATTTTGTTCCCAGTTAATCCAACCTGATCGACGGTGTTGATAAAAAATAATTCGTTCGTTTTTTATCTTAGTCGTAAGCCCTTTTTTCTACATTTTTTGAAGATGTTATAATTTAAGTAAGCACCCGAATTTCCTGGTAGGATTGCGGTGAAATGTTGCCAAAAAATGGAAAAAAACACCAGACTGCAACCCGCATTCTGATCTGGTATTAGAATTTTAAAGGCCTGCATTTATGGTGTTTGCGAAATAAAACAATTTCTGTTATATTCGAGATTCTTTATGGCCATATCCTGGAATAACTGGACAGAGGTACAACCAGGGCATCAGCAAATAGCTGAAGAAGTCCCACATTGTGATAAAAGGCAAGCCTATCGCTAACTGTGCACATATCCTTTGGCGAGAAAAGTTGTCGTTATTAGAAAATTAAAAAATAAATCCTTTTTATTTTTGTTGCTAACCCCGAGTTCAAACCTGAGACCTAACGAAGTCAAGACCTTCATGAAAGCTAGATATATGTTATTTTATATTTTATATTTTACTAGCTGTTGCCAGTGACGTAAATCGTCTAATACGAAACATTTTTCGAAATAAAAACTGTCCTATATTGTGTTAATCTAAGCTAGTAGTACATAATATAGAGCAGGGGTGGGCAAATTCTTTTGACCGCGGGCCGGAAAGTTAAATAAAATCAAGTGGCGGGCCAGTAAATAATAATTAATCTTGAGGCGGGCCGGTTTATTAAAACACCTAAAAATAGCAGTAAATATTATTGTTATAAAACGTTGTATAAAGATACTATAAGGCACTTTTTTATTAGTTTACAATCCTTTATTAAAATAAAATCTATTTATGAAGTATTAACATATGAAATACCCAATTTATATGTTTGAAGTATCGATTCAGTATCCTAATTGTTCAAATTTCAATAGTCTTTTAACATTTCGACCATTAATTTTTTTAAGGAGGTTTATATTTTTTCTAAAAAAATCCCTCGGCGGGCCGGATAAAACCTCTCAAGGGCCGGATCCGGCCCGTGGGCCGTAATTTACACCCCTGATATAGAGTAACATACAAACAAACATACAAAATCAGATTTTGTATCATGGTGAGTTTCTTAACGATGTTAAATCTCCCGCGAAATTTAATTCCAAGTACGTACAAACCTCAAACACAACACATCACATTGGAGTACATACACAAAAACAATTAAACTTGTTTCATCTAACAACTCCGGTGAGTTTCAAACGCAGGATATTCTGTTACCACTGAAACTAATTAAGCTCGGAAGTAACCACATCCTGAATGAATTAACAGAGCCTTACATCAGCCCTTGACGGATGGGAAATAATTTGTAGTGAGAAGTGCAGAGATAAGTTGTCATACTCGATAGTTGGTGGAATAAATTTTTGTGGCATTTTTAAAGGAATTTTATAGTATTTGTTTTAATCTATTATTGTACCTATTTATCGCCTCTGTGGTCTAGCGGTCCGGGTGTTAGACTTGACTGCATGAGGTCTCGGGTTCGAATCCCGGGTCGGCCAACAAAAAGAAAATTGGTTTTTTCCAATTTCCTAATTTAAAAAAAAAATGTTGGTCGGGATTAGAAATGTGACCGGTCGGCGATAGGCTTGCCACCTGTCACATTGTGGGACTTAGTGTCTTCGGCTAGTCGTGGGTGCCCTGGTTGTGCCTCTGCCTACCTTGTCGGGGATATGGGCGTGAAGATACTTTTTTTGTACCTATTTGATAGTAAAAAAGGTAACTAAGTTAAAGGTAAGTAAAAAAGGTAACTAAGTTAAAGGTAAGTAAAAAAGGTAACTAAGTTAAACTTGGTAAACATTTTTATATCAAATTTTATATTTTACTAGCAGATACACGTTGTCCTGTCATAATTTGGAATAGGAACCTATTGTTTTTTTTTATTACAATGATTCTCTTTACAGTAACACAAAAAAATATCCTTGTGCTCAGCCGTGACAGGGTGCCCACACTATGTTCATGAAATAGTAAAACAAACTTAAAAGTTATTTATATCACAAGTCAATTTTAAATTTTGTTAAATCTTAAACTCATTATTCATAGATTTTTATTAGCTAACGTGTCTAACGGTTCAGTTGTTGGACTTGACTGCATAAGGATGCATAGGAGATGTGTCCGGTTGCCAATAGGCTTGCCACCTATCACTGAGTGTCTTCGGCTAGTCGTGGTGCCCTGATTGTGCCTATGCCTACCTTTATGGGGTAATGGGCGTGAAGATACTTTCTTTATATTACCTTCTTCTAATAATAGCTACCACAACAAAAAATAGCGAAATTGGTCCGTCCGTGGACACGAGATTCGATGATTAAGGGTAACAACTCTCCGTGTTGGTCCGGGCTCCTATGCAGAATAGATCATCTGCCTTCCTGTTCCAGGCAGCTCGTAAAAAAGAGCATAGGCTTACCGTCACTAACACCGTGACATCTGACTTGGTGATAGGTAGCAAGTCTATCGTCAACTGGGCACATATCCAATCCCGGGTAACATAATTTTTGTATAAAAAGTATCTTCACGCCCATATCCCCGAAGGCGTAGGCAGAGGCACAACGAGGGCACCCACGACCAGCCGAAGATACTAAGTCCCATAATGTGATAGGTGGCAAGCCTATCGCCAACCGGGCACGTTTCCAATCCCGACCAACATTTTTTCTTTATTAGAAAATCCAATTTTCTTTTTGTTGGCCGACCCGGGATTCGAACCCGAGACCTCATGCAGTCAAATCCAACACCCGGACCGCTCGACCACAGAAGCGATTTTTATATAAAATCTGAAAATACACATTTCCTATTCTTTTGTGCCCGACATGGGGATCGCAACCCAGGACCTCAAGAAGTCAAGAAAACTAAACAATATTTTCAGTTTTGTATGAACAGGACAACTTGGCCGGCTTAGCTACGTATGAATAAAGTAAACATTTACATTTAGTCAAATATTCTATTACTATTCATTTAAAATATTAAAAGTCAAACAAGCAGATGGATTTCCTGATGGTAAGAAATTCATGCCACCTGGAGACACAAAAGATGGTAATGGTGCTTTGCCAACCTGAAACCAAGATTAACATGGCCTCGCGCAAAAGTAAGTTTACCTACCTTATCCTCCGAACCGAAACACGTCAACGGCAAGCGCTGATGTTATGGCGGCAGGAATAGCTAAGGCGGTGGTACCAATCCGGGCGAGTCTCTACCACCTAGTCAGATGTCACGGTGTTAGTGATGGTAAGCTTATCGCTCGCCTAGCCTCACCTTTTACTAGCTGCCTGGTACATTTACTATTCTACAAAGAAGCCCGGACCAACACGGAGAAAATTGTGTACAATATTTTAAATTTGACCCTAGATTAACAGAAGTAAATTGAACGGATTCAATTAATTAGATTTTCTGCTACTTGTAGTATTTGATTGACTTAAATGTGAAAATTGTTTGACAGGAACCAAATTGGATGCAATGAAATGGAATCGAAATGGATTGAACGGATTGAATTTAATTATATTCATTCGAAACGTTATCCATCACGCCAAAGTAAAGTAATAATCTAGTTTGAAGAATGACAATTGGTTTTTAATCATCCGTTAAATTGTAAAAATGAATCCCCATTTGGCGTGGTCACCGCATCACGCATGAACGGGTGGGCCAATTTTGCTAATTCTTTTTATTTTATTTTATTTTATTTTATCAGGAGGAGATTCATATGAAGACAAAAACCAGGTAAAAATAGGGTAAACTTGGAAAAGCAACACTTTAATTTTTCCTTTTGAAACTTTAAGTAGGTGTTAATGTTGAGGGATATGAAATTGGTCAGGATATAAATGAATGGCCTGAATGCCAATGGGTGGGCCAATTTTGATAATTCTTTTTTTATTGTGTTTTATCAATAGTGGATTTGTATAAAGATAAAAAAGGGAAAATTTTAAGGAAACTAGGAAAAACAACACTTTATTTTTTTATTTACAAATTTTAAGTAAGTAGGTGTTAATGTTAAGCGATATGAAATTTGCCCGGTCAGGATATAATTATATGTATATATAAATGAATCCCCATTTAGCGTGGTCATCACGCTTGAACGGATTGACTAATTTTGATAATCCTTTTTGGTTGTGTTAGTCATAGGCGGAAGGTACATATGAACAGAAAAACTTGAAAAATTGCATAGAATATAGGAAAAATAACATTTCATTTTTTCTATACAGACGATCAGAAGCTATTAATGACAGCGGTACGAAGTTCACCGAGTTGGCTAGTCTATATCTATATAAAAATGAAACCCTATTTTGCGTTATCATTGCATCACGCCTGAACGGATGGAACAATTTCCCTAAATATTTTTTGTTGAGTTAGTTATTGTGAGGAGAATGATCGTATGGAAACAAAAACCAGAAAAATTGCAGGGAAAGTGGGAAAAACCACACTTCAAATTTTGTCCATACCAGACTATTAGGAGTTGTTAAGGTCAAAAACATTTTTTTGATAACATTGGAAGGCAAACAAGCAGACGGATTTCCTGATGGTAAGAAATTCCCGCCGCCTAGAGCCACCAAAGTCGGTAATGGTGCGTTGCTAACCAGAGGCCGGGATGTTAGGCCTCGAGCAAATGTAAGATAACCGGCTACCTTACCCTCCGAACCGGAACACGTCATGACGTTGTGGCGGTAGGAATAGGTAAGGCGGTGGTACCAATCCGGGTGAGTCGCTGCGAAACTCTACCACCTAGTCAGATGTCACGGTATTAGTGACGGCAAGAACATGCTCGCCTTTTACGAGCTGCCCGGCACAGGAAGGCAGACGGTCTATTCTACAAAGGAGCCCGGACCAACACGGGGGAATAGCTATACAAAGTTCACTGGGTTACATTGTCTTAAAGAATTCCAAAAACGTAGAGTCGAATAGAGAATTTCCTCCTTTTTTATATCATAAATCAATTTAATCAATCCCCATGCTTACAAATGTTGCACCTGTTTTGAATCGGGGGTCAAAAACATGTTATATAACACAAACAAAACACTTGCTCACGATACGCCTAGAAAAAAACACTTATTGAATATACAGCAAGTGCTCTACTTTCCAAAGGAAATCTCATAAAACGTAACTTAGTAAGCAGCATGCTCAGTGCATTTATAGCGCTCTAAGAACTTGTAGGAAATTTTATTTCTTTAGTAATAAAATAGGCATTTTAATGAAATATGTGCACTATAATTTCTGTACAAGTTTTAAGTGCTCTTCGGAGTCTAATCTTAAGTCTGCTTTAGATTGTTTATATTGTGGATGGTATTAATAACCTTCAATGGACGATGGGTTAGCTAAATTGTATTTATTTTTTACTATAATGGAAGGCAAACAAGCAGACGGATTTCCTGATGGTGAGCAATTCACACCGCCTAGAGACACGAAAGGTAGTAATGGTGCGTTGCCAACCTAAGGATGGGATGTTAGACGTCGAGCAGAAGTAAGTTTACCTACTATCTTACCCTCCAAAACGAAACACGTTATGACGTTATGGCGGCAGGAGTAGGTAAGGCGGTGGTAGTCTAGGAGTGTGTAATATAGGCTTTTTAAGATATCGAATCGAAACTATATACCTATTGATATCCGGTATCGGATTCCGAAACTATATATTTTCTGAAACTATATATTGGTGAATCGGTCTGTATTTAGTAACATCAAACCTATAAGACGATGTTAGCTAAAACTGTATATCGTATCATAACATGATATCAGTGTAATTTAATGTATTAAAATCTGTCTGGATTTGGTACGTAGGCACATTGAGTGTATTACAGATATTTAATGGTTACTTTTAAAAATAAAATAAAGTAATATTTACAGATATAGGTATTTGTTTTAGTAAGTTTTGCATAAAAAATATACCTACCTATTTGGTACCTACTACCTATTTACAAGCAAGATGCGTAAATAAACTTAACAATATCGATGTTAATGAACTTTCCTTCATACTTCTAGCAGGCTTAGGACTGGCTGCATGTGTTTGGAATGAGATAGATCAGTTCGTGACTGATTGATTAGTCAATTTGACTGTTTTAAGCGCAATTCACACATAATATAGCGGGAGTGTGTCAGACTCAGGTCGGGACGGGAGTACGGCAGGTCCAATTATGTACTTGTATTGTTTGCTGTCGCGTACCCGTGGATATGGATGGAGTTGGTGTCGGCGTCAGGGTCATTGTCGTACTTATAGTCGCAATCGAAGTAGTCGCTGCTGATGTCGTTGATGTTGTTGAGCCTACAGCTAAAGTCGCACTTATTTCCTGTACTTATTTTCAAGTGGGCTTTCAAATTTCCGGTAGTGCCTTTGTAACCAGGTAGGTATACGAATCACCACAAACTCGACATTTGGCCTTTTTGTCTTCAGTATTTGTTTTATCAAAATAATCCCAAAGGGTAGGTACCTAGGTACCTACTTGAATTTACACGAGACATTTCGAAATGTTTTATCAATTAGTAACTGAGATAAATCTAATAAACCTTATAAACTAACTAACATTTTGCATGTTATGATACAAAAACACAACACTTAACTATTTATCTACAACTTAGTACCTATAGGTACTTAGATACCTAACAAATAACATAACTAATATCTGTAACCTATAATAAATAAATAAATATCTCTATACAAGTCACAGAAATTGAATCTAACTCCAAAGCAAGCTAATTAGGTATATGCTTGTGTTATGGGTATTAGTCAATGATTCTAATACACAGAAATACTTAAATAGACACAGAATACATTTAATATACACCCAGACCCGGAAATGCAGATATCTAAAATGTTCATCACACACTTGCCTGCCCCGGTCTGGAATTGAACCCGAGCCTCGCGGTTGGTCAGCGTAGTTAGGCGTGTTACTACGCTAGCCACTCGATCGACGAGGCGGGAAATAATGAAAGAACATACCTACCTACCTAAATTAACAAACAATTTTAACTCGCGAAATTGTTTGCACTTGTTCGCGCTTCGAGACCCCGAAATCTGAATCTATCAATAGAATAATAAGAAAGAATTAGAAATGGATCATAGAAGAGGACACCGGACACAGGAATCGGAACTATGAGTTCAAGGACAAAGGTCAGTACGAATTCCGAAAAATTGCCAATCGAAAATGATTCCTATTACTAAAGACAATATATCTATTAATGACTGTTTAATGTATTTTAAAAATATGGCAAAATACACAAGAAAGTAAAGAAATAACCTTAATCTTAGTATGTTTAAAGTATGAAATCCTACAAATGACCGGCTATTGCTATTTCACTCGCCCACAAACAATCCTTTCAGTCGCCCGCGCAAGCGTCCTCCTGCATCGGTTCGGTTCTACTCGTCGTATATCGTATCATCTGTTCGTTTGTAGACCGTATTGCGAGGCGATACGGTTTGATTTGATATCCTATCCAGATACCGAACCGAGCGTATCGCTACGATTCACTAATATAGGGTTTCGGAAAATATATAGTTTTGATACGCATCGATATCGGATATTACGATATTGGTCTAATATACGTTTCAATATCTATATACGATTTGTATCGCCCACTCCTAGGTGGTACTAATCCGGGTGAGTCGCTGCGAAACTCTACCACACAGTCAGATGTCACGGTGTTAGTGACTTACGCCTGTGCTCGCCATTTACGAGCTGCCTGGCAGGAAGGTAGATAGTCTATTCTGCAAAAGAACCTGGACCAACACGGGGAATGCATATGTATTTATATGTATATGTGGATGGTATTATCAACCTTCGATGGAGGAAATGTTAGAAACATTTTATGTAGGTTTTGTCGAAAGTTTTTGATTTTTTTCAAAAAAATTTTGTCACGCCCTTATCCCTGAAATTGTAGGCAGAGGCACAACCATGCACTAGATACTAGCCAAAGTCACTAAGTCCCACTATGAGATAGGTAGCCTATAGCCAACTGGGCACATATCCGATTCCAGGCTACGTTATTTTTATTAAAAAATTGAAAATACGCTTTTTCTAGTTCTTAGTTGCCTGAACCTGGGGTTCGAACCCAGCTCTTCATAGAAGTTAAGCTCGACACCGGACTAGACTGCAGGGGCTTATAATTTTAGTACTGTTATCAGTTTATCAAATAATAAATATTATAAGACCACATGACTTGCTTGATGGTAAAATACCAAATATGGCCTCAGACACCGCAGATGTAATAACTCTGCTTTCTTGTAGATAGGATGTTAAGTCTAATGTGATAAAAAAAGATAGTCAACTAGTAACTATGTTTTTTTATGGTACTAGAAGGCAAACAAGCAGACGGATTATCTGATGGTAACAAATTCACGCCGCCTAGAGACACCAAAGGTGGTAATGATACGTTGCCTACCTGAGACCGGGATTGTAGGCCTCGAGCAAAAGTATGTTTACCGACTACCTTACCCTCCAAACCGGAACACGTCAACGGCAAGCACTGACGGCACCAGTTGCTGCGAAACTCTACTAGGTGGTAGAGTTTAGCAGCGACTCAACTGAATTGGTACCACCGCCTTACCTATTCCTGCCGCCATAACGTCAGTGCTTGCCGTTGACGTTGACGGCAACTAACTATTAGTACCTTTGGTGTCTCTGGGCGGCGTGAATTTCTTACCATCAGATAATCCGTCTGCTTGTTTGTCTTCCAATATTATAAAAAAACCTAGGCTTTCCGGAAGGATATTAATATCCGGAAATAGATAAGGCGGTAGATTCCTACCCGCAAAATTTCTTACACAGCACACTACCAACTCATGTTAATGGTTTCTCATCTACGAGTATCTTGTCATGAATCACATTTTATAATATTTTGAATTTAATTTTTGTTGTTTTTCATTTCTAAACGAAAGTTCAAAAAAACGAGGAGGTTCTGAATTAGGCCGGTATTTTTTTGTATGTATTCTGATTTCTGAACTGATTATTCTGAACCGGTTTATGTAATTATTTTTTTGTTTCATGGGGAATAGTTTCCGATTGGTCTCATTCAATTTAATTCAGGTAAGGCCATTCGTTCTTATTTAATGAGCATTTATTATCTACTTTCACCTATTCCGATATTTATTTTTATTAACAATAAACTAAAAAGTATTGAAAAAAAATAACTGTATTAATCAAAACCGACTTCAAAATGAAAAAGGAAAAAATAATAAAGATTTCATATTAATTATAAAATCATTGTAGTATTTTATACTACCTATTATTTATATGTGCTATTAACTAATAAATTTGAAGTCGGTGCCAAGCCTTAAACTAATAATTATATTGAAAGTTAAGTAAATTATTAATAGGTTTGATATAATAAGTATTAAATTTTCTTTTTTTTTCTTTTTAGTTTTAAAGTCGGTTTTTATCATCGTAGTTAGTTTTATCCTTGTTTATCACCTAAGTTTTGAATGATCAATCATTGAATTATTTTCTAATTACGACATTTTAAAAATAATTTGCTTTTGCCGATAGCTAAAAAAATATTTACAATATATCTTTTTATGATGCGTTAAATTAATATTACTGTGTTTGTCATGTTGGCAGTACTTGAGACAAAATAAATAAAAAAATACCACTTAAATTTACTCTTTTTTACAACTACCACCACCTTTTCTTTCGATTTAAAAACTCGTTTATTTCTCATAAGAATACTTCTCATAAATATCACGTCATCGCCTTTCAAAATAAATAAAAAATACCACTCAAATTTACTCTTTTTACAACTACCACTATATCTTCTTTCTATCAAGAAAACTCGTTTATTTCTCATAGGAATACTTCTCATAAATATCACGTCATTGCTTTTCAAAATAAATAAAAAATACCACTCAAATTTACTCTTTTTTACAACTACCACTACATCTTCTTTCTATCAAGAAAACTCGTTTATTTCTCATAAGAATACTTCTCACAAATAATATCACGTCATCGCTTTTCTATTCGATTTTCAAAATAAATAAAAAATACCACTTAAATTTACTCTTTCTTATAACAACCTATCTTTTCTTTCGATAAAGCAAAATCATTTTTTCCCATAATAATACTTCTTATAAATATCGCGTCATCGCTTTTCAAAATAAATAAAAAATACCACTTATTTTTTTTTCTTTTATGCAACTTTACTATAAACTATCTTTTCTTTCGATTCAAAAACTCGTTAAATATCACGTCATCGCTTTTCTATTCGATTTTCAAAATAAATAAAAAATACCACTTAAATTTACTCTTTTTTACAACTACCATTATCTTTTCTTTCATTCAAGAAAACTCGTCAATCTCTCATAAGAATACTACTCATAAATATCACGTCAACGCTTTTCAATTCGACTTTAAAAATAGTTTTCTATAAAAACTAATAAAAACCATAACAATTGTAGTCATCCGTGTCAAGGGTTATAAAACCGTTCAGCTATTGAAAGAAAGCTATTAACTAGGCAGTTTGATGGAGGGTTGTAGTAATAAGTGGCAGTCTATACTTAGCACCCTCGCTGAGGGGTGATAGCGCACGCGTCATGCTGGAGCTTAAGTGTTTAATGTGGTTATATTCCCCCCCACTTCAAGTTACGTCATGTAGACTTCACTTCAGACTATATTCCAGACTTAAATTTATTAAGCGACTTCAAAAAGTCTCAATTTGACTGTATGTTTGTTGGTCCGGGCTCCTTTGAAGAATAGACCATCTGCCTTCCTGCCAGGCAGCTCGTAAAAGGCGAGCGAAGGCTTACTGTCACTAACACCGTGACACCTGACTAGGTGGTAGAGTTTCGCAGCGACTCACCCGGATTGGTACCACCGCCTTACCTATTCCTGCCGCCATAACGTCATGACGTGTTCCGGTTCGGAGGGTAAGGTAGCCGGTAAACTTACTTTTGCTCAAGGCCTAACATCCCGGCCTCAGGTTGGCAACGCACCATTACCACCTTTTGGTGTCTCTAGGCGGCGGAAATTTCTTACCATCAGGAAATCCGTCTGCTTGTTGCCTTCCAATATCATAAAAAAAAGATTACTCGGTTAATAGCCAACCGATTTTGATGGTTTGTTTTAAGACAGGTCAAGATTCCGAGTTCTTTTTATCATAACCTGACTAATGGCTTTTGAGATATTTTTAAAATTGAATGATGTATAAATTAATTTGCAAAAAAAACTACTGAAAGTTGATAAAAATTATGTAATACGATTTCGAAATCATTTGCTACCCTTGAAAAGAAAAACGATCAAATAGCGAATAGGTACGTAGTGAATAAGTTGAAGTCGGCTTTTGCGGTTTTACTTAGCTTAATTATAGTATCGTGCATAACATGTGCATATTTACATATTTCTGTGACCTAGTAGTCCAAATATTGGCGTTTACTACATTTGGTTCAGGCTTGGATATTTATTTATGTCTGAGTATGTTACCTTAACTATTGTTTACAGTTCATTTATCAGCTTAGTCATAAAACTTATTTACTAATTACTTTGTAGAATTGTATATTTAAACGAAAAAAAACTTCAACTTTTATACAAATTACAGCTCACCTACACATGAAAAGCGGTGCACTGTAAAAGGCCTAGATATACGATTTGGTTGCATGTATGTTTCTTAATAAATGTTATTTATAATCGACTTCAAAAAAGAAAGGTTTTGAAGTAAAACCAAGTCTGTTCTACTGTTACAAAAACTGGTTGTAAGAATTGGTTTGCGTCATTCCGGAACGAAGATTCAATCCACGTTTAGTAATAAAGAAGCAAAGAAACAACCTCACTTTTGCATTTTAACCTATTCACTGAACATTTTATTTCGAATGCTGTGATTTTTATCATGAATGCTATAATAGGCATATTTTTGTATTAAAGCCCTTGGGATTTTATTACATGAATAAATGCAAAGCAGTGCAAAAAAGCTTGGTTCTGTGATCCCGCCAGATTAACGTAGTGATGAACAAATCCTCTCAAATATAAAATGCTAAATTACCGTACGTGTGTCATACGTACTTAGGATTATTTCCATTTTTAACTCCCGACGCAAAAAAAGGTTTAGTTTGACGTTTCTGTTTGTCTGTGGCATCATAACTCCTAAACGGATACAGTGATTTCAATTTAGTTTTTTTGGTACTAAAGGTAACTTATGTGCGAGTGTTTTCAGGATATGTTTGATGAAAATCGGTTGAGCCTTTTAAGCGTTGTGAGGGGTAAAATTGGCAAAATTAATCGAGTTTTTTACATTCCAAAGGGAAATTTAGTTCTTGTGTCGAGGGTTTTTTAAATTTTTAATTTATTAGTTACTAGCTGTTCCCGCGAACTTCGTTCCGGCCTTTCAGTTTGTATGGGAAAAATTAAAATGTTGTTCCCAGCTTCCTCACAATCGAACAAGATAAACAGTATCCTATGTCCTTCTTTCGGTTATAAGCTATCTGCTCACCAATTTTAAGCTTAATTGGTTCAGTCGTTCTTGCATTATAAATAGTGTAACTAACACCACTTTCTTTTATATATATATATAGATTAGGAAGATGATTTGATGATTGGTCAAAAAAACCGTATCGTCAAAAATCCGTCACTAAGTTGTAAAAAGTGTAATTAGTTTAAGCGTCATAAAACAATTGATAAACAGTATCCAGATAAAACTCGTCCAACTATATTATGTAACTAAATGCAAAAGTCTGCCTGTCTGTTACACATTCATGGCTATACCGGTTGATTTTGATGAAATTTGACGTGTATATAGGGAGACGCGAGTTCAAATTTATGCTACTTTTTTTCAAGAATCAAAACTCGAAAGACAACATTGCATAAAATCCGACTCCTATAACCTATATA
>NJDD01003011.1:147076-165761 GCA_002245505.1 Calephelis nemesis
AGTGTTAACTTGCCTTGCTTTACCATTTCAGCCTTTACCCCCTTATATTAAAATTTGTCCAATCGTTTCAAATTTAGAATAAGTATTGTATTAATAGCTAGTCAATAAAAATAACACTGTATTAATAATAATCAAATAACGCTTAATAAGAATTACAGATACAAAAGATAAGATGAAGTCAATAATAATAAATAGCATCGATCAAAGGGCGTATGTAATTGAAGTGGAGGGTTTACTTGCCTTGCTTTATCATTTAAGCCTTTACCCCCTTATATTAAAATTTGGTCGTTCCTTTCAAAGTAACCCTGTATGTGTAGTGTATTAATAGCTAGTCAATAATAACATTATATTGATAATAATCAAATAACACTAAGTGAGAACTACAGATACAAAATATAAGATGGATTCGGTGATAATAAATATCATCGGTCAAAGGGCGTATGTAATTGAAGTGTAGCGTTAACTGGCCTTGCTTTACCATTTCAGCCTTTACCCCCTTATATTAAAATTTGTCCAGTCGTTTCAAAATAATAATAAGTATTTTATTAATAGCTAGTCAATTATAATAACATTTTATTAATAATAATCAAGTAACACTAAGTAAGAATTACAGATACAAAAGATAAGATGAAGTTAATGATAATAAATAGCATCGATCAAAGGGCGTATGTAATTGAAGTGGAGGGTTTACTTGCCTTGCTTTATCATTTAAGCCTTTACCCCTTATATTAAAATTTGGCCGGTCCTTTCAAAGTAACACTGTATAGGTTTCGTATTAATAGCTAGTCTAATAATAACATTTTATTGTTAATAATAATATAGCACTAAGCAAGAACTACAGATACAAAAAATGAGATGGAGTCGATGATAATAAATAGCATCGGTCAAAGGGCGTACGTAATTAAAGTGTAGTGTTAACTTGCCTTGCTTTACCATTTATACCTTTACCCCCTTTTATTGAAATTTGGCCGGTCCTTTCAAGTAACCCTATATATGTATTGTATTAATAGCTAGTCAATAATACCAACATTTTATTGATAAAAATCAAATAATACTAAGTAAGAATTATAGTTACAAAAGATGAGATGAATTCGATAATAATAAACATAGCATCGGTCGGTTTAAAGTGTAATTGAAGTGGAGGGCTTACTTGCCTTGCTTTACCATTTCAGCCTTTACCCCCTTATATTAAAATTTGTCCAGTCGTTTCAAAATAATAATTAGTATTTTATTAATAGCTAGTCAATTATAATAACATTTTATTAATAATAATCAAGTAACACTAAGTAAGAATTACAGATACAAAAGATGAGATGAATTCGATGATAATAAATAGCATCGGTCAAAGGGCGTATGTAATTGAAGTGGAGGGTTTACTTGCTCGATTTATTTTGTTGCGGTGAAGGCAGGTGCGGACCGGCCCGAGCTCAGTAATTAACAAAACAAAGTCTTTTACATTAACACTACTTGATGTTACCGACTACATTTTAGGAACCTCGGAGAACTTTGTTGCTTGTGCACTATTTACCCTTGTGGAGGTTTTTAAATGAAGTACTTTATTAAGATTTTTAGCGTACACTGTCAAAAACTTTGCCATTTTACAAAACAACGTTGCGGCACGGTAATGTGATATACAGTAATGCGTATAGTTATATAGTTTTACAAAAAATATAACAGTGTAATATGACATTATTTTTTAATGATATTGGAAGGCAAACAAGCAGACGGATTTCCTGATGGTCTGAAATTCACACTGCAAAGTGATAATGATGCGTTGCAAACCTGAGGTTGAGATGTTAGGCCTCGAGCAAAAGTAAATTTACCGGCTATCTAATCCTTCGAACCGGAACACGTTAACAGAAAGTACTGACGTTATAGCGGCAGGAATAGTTAAGGTGGTGGCACCAATCTGGACGAGTCGCAGCTAAACTCTACCATCTAGTCAGATGTCACGGTGTTAGTGACGGTAAGCCTGTGGTCGCCTTTTACGAGCTGCCTGGCAGAAAGGCAGATCGTCTATTCTGCAAAAGAGCCCGCACCAACACGGGACACGGGATAGTAACTTAGTAGTATAATTAAGTCGCAAATTCATTTAGGATATGTCTTAATGAATGAATAAAAGATAATAGAAGACTATGAGTGCGACCGTAACTGAAACGAAAATTACTCGTTACATTTGGGGCTAGATATTATAAAGATTGCAAGGCTAAACGGAGCTTATTAAATTGGGATATATTGTATTATAAATAGGGAAATATTAATTGGGGATTTTCGGTAGCGTTGGGCGTGTACACTAGCAACTCTTTTTTTCATCTTAGTTTCTTGCAAAATCTTATATGTATATGAAATTCTCGTGTCACAATGTTAGATACCGTACTCCTTCAAAATGGCTTCACCGATTTTCAACAAATTTTGTATGCATGTTCAATGGGTCTGAAAATCACCTACAAATTTTTTTTCATACCCCTAAGTGATGAGGGTGACTCACCCCAATTTTTTTACTAAAACCACATTAAAAAAATAGCCAGGTCAGCTTATTTAGCTATATAAAAACATACCCATTACAAAATAGCAATTTCAATATCTTATAACAAGTTTTCTGCAAGAAAGAATATAAGTAACATTATTAATGAAAAATATGTGAGTGGCAGTTAATTATAATTTAATCCTCACGCCCGGCGAGGAGCAATTAACTATCAATTACTCGCACTTTTATATCTTCCTCTAGACTTTTACCTTTTAGCACATAAGACTGTAATAAAATATTGACTTCAGTGTTATTAAGCGTTATATTTAGGCAAATAAAATTTAATTACTGTTCTAAATTGGTTTTTTAACTACAGAGCTTACTAAATGGTTTTTGTACTTTTTTGTATGTTTAAAATCTTTTTTGTATGACTTAAAATCTCAAGCTTCTTAAATATACCAACGTACAACCCTCAATATACTATATTTTAAAATATGGGAAAGTTTCTTTGGGTTAGGTAACCATACATCCCAACCGGGTTTCGATATACTACGATTTATTTACATTTATATGGTCTATGTACAATAAAATATATATTTTTATTAAATTACCAAGGTGTAATTTTTTTAATGATATTGGAAGCCAAACAATCAGACGATTTCCTTAATGGAATTCACGCCGCCTAGAGACATCAAAGGTGATGATGATGCTTTGCCTACCTGAGACCAGGAAGTGGAGCCTCGAGCAAAAGTAAGTTTAGCGGCTACCTTATCCTCCAAACCGGAACACGTTAACGGCAAACACTGACGTTATGGCTGAAGGAATTGGTAAGGCGGTGATACCAATCCGGGCGAGTCGCTGCGAAACTCTTCCACCTAGGAGGATGTCACGGGGTTAGTGGCGATAAGCCTATACTCGCCTTTTACGAGCTACCTGGCAGCAAGGCAGATGGTATATTCTGCAAAGGAGCCCAGACCAACACGGGGAAAAACGACTCATTTACTTCTGTATGGTCTATGTAAAATAAACGATATTTTTTTATTAACTGACAAAATCGTGAAGTTATATAATCGAACGTATACCTTCAATCACAAAGTTATATTACCTATCTCTTTAATAAAGTGTTATCGTTAAATTTCCATTTTCGATGTTGTTTGCGATCAAAGTATTTACGAGGCATCCTCTGAAATATTGTATGCGTCGAACTGGATGTAACTGATCGCCCTAATGAGAAAAGTTTGAAAGATCTCGCGAGATTGAGTAATATCGCCAACACTCAACAATTTTCTGTCAGAGAACAATCAATTCAAAAGCTTTTTTCAGCTCAAGTTTTTGCAACGTTTCACTTTTTGTCACTTTTCGATTCTCAAAGTGGATTATCGTCAATTTATTTCGCTTATTGTTACGCGAATCCAAAGTTTTTGATACAACTTAGACTCGTTAGAAAACTTTCCAGTTTTTTTTCTGGTTAACTTTCACGTAATCTGAAAATAAAAAAATATGTTAAAACATGCTTTTTAGGGTTCAACAATTTTTTTAGCATTCATTCGTTGAAAAAGCATGAATTAACATTAGTTTATTTCACTATATAAAAGGCACTTGTGACGCGTCTGTATAGCTAATACTAAAATCTACCACCGGATCGGAAGCCGGCCACACACTGATTTATAATATCCGACAAGAAACTCAGCGGGCTTGTCCTGTTTTTCGTTTTAAAATATGTATACAATAATTAAGGAAATAGTACGTTGCACATTACTTTTATAAGAGACTAGCCGAACCAGCGAACTTCGTATCGCTTGACATTAACAGACACGAACAGTATGAACTGAAGTATTGTTTGCCCGTTTTCCTTACTTTTTTTTATTTTTTCATCATGTGGACCTTATTTTTATAATAAATAATACAACAAAAAAGAATTATCAAAATTGGTTCATCCATTCAAGTGTGATGCAATGACAACGCCGAAATAGGCATAATATATAGATTGGCATGAGTTGCCAATGCGTTGAGTGGTAATGGTGCGTTGCCAACCTGAGGCCAATATGTTAGGCCTCGAGCAAAAGTAAGTTTACCGGCTACCTTACCCTCTGAACCGCAACACGTCATGACGTTATGGCGGCAGGAATAGGTAAGGCAGTGGCAATCCGGGCGAGTCGCTGTTGAACTCTACCATCTAGTCAGATGTCACGGTGTTAGTGACGGTGAGCCTATGCTCGCCTTTTACGAGCTGCCTGGCAAGGAAGGCAGATTCTATTATACAAAGCAGCATAGATCAATTCTATTTTACTAATTAATTCTATGTTTCTACATTTAACTTAAAAAAATAACAATGTTAAATACATAAACATAAAAATAGAGTTCCAAAGACGGTGATCTTACAACTAAACCGTCAGTGGTCAGGGATACACACTGAGGAATCTTCGTACATTGCGTACCGTCCCCAAAATTGCTGCCTTCTGAATCCGGCCCTTAACCTAGGGTTGCAAAGCGAGTCTCTTAAGGACACTCTTCGCTATAAGACCATTTACTGACAAGACTATCAGGACAACTGTTGTTGAATCAATATCCCACATGTTGGTTACCACGAGAGCCAAGTCTACGTATTTTGACAATTTTTCCTTATCAGCTTTCACGAGGTTGACGTCACATAGAACAGTGACATCAACAAGAACAGCGCGGTACTCCAACTGATCTACAAGCACGATAGCGACACTGATATACGAATCACCGGTCCCAGTAGATATATATATATATATAGTAAGGCACTTCAACACCAACAAGTCCATATCAAAGAGCAAGCTGCTGGTGGATTATTTTGACTACTTGGTAATGCCAGTGCAAGTACTCCTTTGGCAAGATGAGAACTATCCCTCATCCTATCTTGGGAACAACCGGAAATAATATGTCTAATAGAATATATAATAAAATACTACATAAAATAAAATACTTGTCCAAAAAAGCCTGCTTAATGTCTCTTAAAAATACTTTTTCATTCATTTAAAATCGTTAACACCACAGGCACTTCACAATGTTATTATAAGCCGATATTATGTTTGCTTACGCTTGTTTTCTCTTGTATTTTTAAACAAGCGTTTAGAGGGGCTTTGTTTTCATTTATTTGCTTTAACGGGACGGTGTGTTCGCTATTGTTTTCGTAATTACGTTTTTACTCTTATTTCGCACCTGTCTTCGTCAAATGCGGCAATGTTTTCTGAGGAAATTGAATTCTGGTATAATGGCATAAATACTTCGGCAACATTTTTGTAACATAACAATTTACGGGGCTTCAAGTGGGAGCAAATTCGAAAAATAATATTAATAGCAATAATTTAATTCAGATAATAAGGGGCTTTCGTTGAACTTTAAAGTAATTAGTAGTACTATTTTGATTATTGTTATTAATACTAGTTTTTGAATTTCCTCCTACTTTAAGCAGATTGACGACATTGTCTATGTCTACTTCAAGTAGGAGGAAATTTAAAAAAGCACAAAATTATACAAATATTACAAAAACACAATATTATACAATTTAAGTTTAAGTTTCCATTCACAACAGCAAGACCAGAGAAAAAGTAGGATTGAAAGATATCGTCGGTGTTAAAACTCATGTGGAAAGATAAGCAGATGAAAAATTGACAAAGCAGATATAGAATAAGAATGTAAATGGAATGTGGATGTGGGTACCCGGGGAGACCTAGAGTGACATTCCACATTTTTCTACACGTCCAAACCAGCGGAGCTAAACACCAACACTTTTTTTTCAATCCTACTTTTTTCAATTTTATAATAAACATAACGTTGCCGAGAATAGATGTGCCCAGTTGGCGATAGGCTTGCTACCTATCACATTCTGGGACTTAGTATCATCTGCTACTCGTGGTTGCCCTGGTTGTACCTCTGCCTATCTCTCAGGACATGTGGGCGTGATAATAGTTTATTTTATAAGAGTAGTATGACCATCGTTAAACATTTACTAGAACTACCCAGAAGTAATGTAAGGTAAATTTAATTAAAATTTGTTCATTAGAATTAAATTTTAATGATCCTGAATAAATATGTGCAAAGTCAAGGGTAATTAACAATCTTATCTGTATTTACTTAGTCGGGTCGTAAATTATGTAACTTGTTTATTGTTAAATAATAATCACCTGTTGGGTTTAAGAATAATTATTTATTTATCAAAAGTGAACTGAATAAGACGTGACTTTTTATGATAATTACGTTTACTCAAAATGAGCCCCGCGATTTTCAATACAGGCCTTCAATCTACGCGGCCAGTAATCTGCAACAGCGACGGCAGCACGCACGAGGTCCATGTCAATATCGGCGGCTGCTTTGATCAGGGATGCCTTGAGTGACTTCAAATTGAGATGAGGTTTTGAGCAGGTCTTCTGCTCCAAGTGTTCCCATATTTTGTATTCCAACGGATTCAAGTCTGGACTGGAAGAGGGTCAGTCTTAGTGGCGGATGAAGTGAATTTAATGTGCTGTCAGTCAGTCTTGCGTGTTTCTGGCTCTATGGACTGGCGCAGAATTTTGTTGGAATACCCAGTACCCAGTATACACGATCGCATTCGTTTTTACTCCTTTCTAACAAAAGTGTATCTCAGTAAAGCCCCAATATTAAACTCCTAACCAAACCATGACTGAGGATGGAAAATGGCATCACTGGACACACGGAATATGGTGGCTTGCTTCGTCACTGCTGTGAGCGTGCAACTTATCATTTTGTTTGTTGTAGCTCTCCACCACTGTAAATTTTTTTTCTTACAAAAAAAAAACTAGACGGTGCTTTTTTTCCTGCGTACTGCTTCAATAAAACGCGGGATCTCTTCAGTCTCATGTCCATTCGGCGCACATCCAAGCGATGTTCTGTTATTCTGCAATAACTCGTAGTCCTAAGTCTTCATTCAACACCCTTTTCACTGTGGTTTTGCTGAACCCCATCACAAAAACACTGACAGTTTCTGCTTCCGAATGGGATTTCGTCATCGACCATTCATTGGGATGTATGGTCGATGGATTTCGTTGAATTCGCGCCTCACAGCGTTTACCAGTGCTAGTGTTCTCGCAGAGCGAGGGCGACCGCTTCTATTTCTGTTTTACAACTTTGAGTCCTCATTATATCATTTATTAATACGATAAATTATTCAACAGGTTCAAATCCTGTCTGGGGCGAAATTTTTTCTTTCTTTAAAATTTATAGAAATACGATAAATTATTGTTCTAGTTAAATTCAAATTTTTCAGCATGTCGAAAATTTGTGTTGCTGTGTCATAAAGATTCTAAATTCAGGATAAGAAACTTCATTTAATTATGAAATTCAATTTAAGAATTTATTCATAATTTTTTATTGTTTGATAGAACTTATTACCCCACTTAGTACCTAATAATAACAAACAAATCCCCATTTCATAAGTTCCTCGCATCATACTTGAACCGATAGACCACTTATTCTCATTTTTTTATTGTGTTAGTTATTGCCAGGTGAAAGTACTTAGGAAAAAAAGCTTGAAAAATTGCGGAAAAATGGGAAAAACAATGCTTATCCCTACAAAGTGTTGGTATCTGTTAATGTTAAGCGATACGAAGTACGATACCATATATGTAAATATATATATTTCGGCTAGTATCTATTTATACATATATATATGAATCCCCATTTCGCGTGGTCATCGGTCAACACACCTGTACGGATGGACCAATTTTATATTTGTTGTATACTTTTTTGTTGTGTTAGTCAGGAAAAGGTAGATATGAAAAAAAAACGACGAGTTGCACTCCGGGAGTGCCCACAGAAGTGAAAACTTGAATGTTAACGTTGTGCATTTTAGATATTTTGGAATGGTTAGGGAATAATTTTGCACGAATTGCTTTCATAATCATTATGAAAGTACTAAAATTTATGTGGTATAATACAATATTCATTTATTGCGCTATCGTAAACAAACATGACAACACGACCATTCGCGCAAGCGCCCTGCGCTTTCTTATGAATTTTTTATCAGGTCACGTGTCCTGACGCGAGTTTAGAAGTTTTTACCCATTTAAAAAAAACTCAGCACCGCTAAAGAAGTTTTCACTTCAAAAAAATTGAGGAGATTACAGGGATGAAAAGAAAAACAATTTTTTAATCCATACAAACTATTTGGATCTTTTATTGTTAAGCGATACGAAGTTCGCGGGGTCGGCTAGTAAAAAAATTCTAGATTTGTTTAAGTTCATAACAATTATTTTAGCAAAACATCACAGCAGACTTGAAACCAATTATTTTTCGTTTTTCTTTTTATAAAACTGTAGTTAAATGGATCTTTTTCTATAAAATGAACCAAAAGAAAGTCAGACAAATAGGAAAAAGTTCCGTACCGGTGGGAGAACCCTTTTGACCGCAGCAATATTTCAACTAACCTATATAAGAACCAGTGTAATGCAAATGTATGTATATTTATAATAAAGCTATTGGATTTTTGTTCCTTTGGACTCCTGGAATACACTTGAATTTATTTAAATACTAGTTTTTACTCGCGGTTTCACTCACATTTTAGTTTTTAAAAAATATCCTATGTTACTTATAATACATAAATACATACATATATCTTCACGCCTATTCCCTTACGGTTTTAAAAAAATATCCAATGTTACTTATAATACATACATACATACATACATACATACATACATATATCTTCACGCCTATTCCTTTACGTGGTAGGCAGAAAGTATCAAGTGCCAGACCTCAAGATCCTGACAAACCTGTCTGGCTTCCTTCACATTCATTAACCTTTTCATATAAACACGCCGTTTCACTTATAATACATCCAAGAAAATGTGTGCAAAGTTTCCTGATAATCAGTTCAGTAGTGTTCGCGTGAAAGTGTAACAATCAAACTAACATTCGCATTTGTAATACTTGTAGGGATTACCTGTTCTACGCTATCTATATTAAAAAGTTGTTTGGAGTGTACTATCATATTATGTAGCTCAAACAGATGATTTGTTTGTTCACCGTGTTTGTCTGTAGTTTTTTATATTGTAAGATCGATAAAATGACACGCCTGGTGGTAAGGGGCAACCATCACTTATAAACAGCACAGATGTTACTGGTGTATCACTAGTTCTATGTAACTTTGGCTACGAATATAATTCTACATCTAATACTTCCGTACAGCATACAACACGACAATAGTAAGCACTGATTTTTTTGGTCTTGAAAGTGTCTAACAAAATTACATCCTTTTTTAATATGATATATAAAACAAGCTTCCATTTAGCTTCCGCGCCTTTATATTTTTATATAGATTGTATATGTTATATATTAAGCTATACCCGTGTAAAGTTTCATTTCAATTCGTTAAGTAGTTTGAGCGCGAAAGTGTAACATACATCCATCTATTCTTACAAACTTTCGCATTTATAATTTTGGTAGATATATAGGTATACAGACAAAGTTCAATTACGATTTTGTTGTATAATTGCTACCTTATAACATATTTTATATGATATTCTGCTATTAATCGATAAGAAAAATTCGAAACCAATTATTAAAATTTGGCTAGTACTTTAAAGGTAACCCTGTCTACAGAATGATGTTTAAAGTACTAGCCAATTTTTTAGAAACTATTTTGAGTCATCTAAACAGCCATTAAAAATAAAAAATAAAAATTTACACTATTTATCCAAGACTTTTGTCAACAAGATGTATGGTTCTAACTTAATAAAATCATAAAACTGGTTCCCACCGACCGCAGTTGCATTCACAGGCTGGTGACGTCATGTAAGAACGACATAGCGTGACAACAAATTAGGATTTTTTGCAGACTGTTTTAAATTAATGTATATAAAAAAAATACTATTTTTTACCCGATTATGGGATAGTCGGGTCCCTGCTGCGTGCGGTGCAGTCAATGTATTTAGACTGTAAAGCATGCGTGCGGGTGGATGGCAACATATCGTCTTCGTTTGATGTTAATATTGGCGTCAAGCAGGGTTGTGGATTGTTTGCACGCTTATTTATCTTGTATTTTTACAAATGTCTGCAAAGGTTAAGATCATTGAATGTGGGAATGCGTATGGGTGACCAAGTGGTGAACTGCCTACTTTATGCAGATGATGCTGTAGTTTTGGGCTCTGGTCACAGTTATGGAAGGAGATTGTAAAGAAAGGGGCTTACATTTGAATGCGATAAAAACCAAAATAATGGTGTTTGAAAGAGATGAAGCCCGAACGGATGTAAGAGTTTTGGTTGATGATGTAGTGCTGAAACAAATGAATGAAATTGTATATCTTGGTTGTGCTTTTAGCAGGGATGGAAGGTACACCGCGGATGTAGAGAGAAGAGTGAGTGCAGGGAATAGTGTGAATGGAGCGTTGGGTAAGCTATTCCAAAGCGAGGTTTTGAGTCAAAAAGCTAGACTCGCTTTGCATAATTCTGTGCTTATCCCAACGTTATTGTATGGAAGCGAGAGTTGGGTATGTCAGAAAGATCATGAAAGTAGGACAAATGCGGTCGAAATGAGAGCACTACGGAAAATCTGTGGTGAAACGCTCGCTGACCACATTCGTAACAGTGCGATCTGAGAAAGAATGGGATTGAAAGAAAGTGTTGGTGTTAAAATGCGAAAGGGCATGCTCCGCTGGTTCGGTCATGTGGAAAGAATGACAGATGAATGATTGACACAGCAGTTTACCTCGTGTTGATCCGAGGCAGCTCGTAAAAGGCGAGCATAGGCTTGCCGTCACTAACACCGTGACATCTGACTAGGTTTTAGAGTTTCGCTGCGACTCACCCGGATTGGTACTACTGCCTTACCTATTCCTGCCGCCATAACGTCATGACGTGTTCCGGTTCGGAGGGTAAGGTAGCCGGTTAACTTAATTTAGCTCGAGGCCTAACATCCCGGCCTCTGGTTGGCAGCGCACCATTACCACCTTTGGTGTCTCTAAGCGGCGGGAATTTCTTACCATCAGGAAATTCGTCAACTTGTTTACCTTCCAATCATAAAAAATTCCATTAAACCCGTATTAGTCTGGCTCCACTAAGTATGTAAGACCAGAAGACCCTGGGCAGCTATAAGGCAAGCTAGGTTAAATGGGATCACTGTTAGTTGAGTGCTGTATGTTAACTTGTCTGTCTGGAGATGCCACCTTACCTTCTTTGCCGCCATAAAGATAGTATTTGTAACTATCGTTTTCGGTTCCTAAATAGAGTAGCCTGTAGACTTGCATTGTAGGCTTAACAAACTTACCACAGGATAGCGACCAGGATGCCTATGTTTATCGGCCTTGAAAAATCTTGAAAAAATGTAAATGTCCTGGAAATAAAATATTTTTGCTTTTGTAAATTATAAAGCGGTTCATAAAATATCCACCAAGTTTCAACTGTGTAGGTAGTGGTCGCCATAGCTTGGGAGCAGTGTCTGCAAAATACCTTTGGTGTCTCTAGGCGGCGGGAATTTCTTACCATCAGGAAATTCTCTGCTTGTTTGCCTTCCAATGTTATAAAAAAAAAGATACACAATACGAATGTGGATAGATGTAGGTACCCGAGGGGACCCGAAGAGTCTCCGAAACCGGCATGTTTGTATGAAAAGGGTAATGAATGTGAAGGAAGCAAGACAGGTTTGTCAGGTTCGTGAGGTCTGGCACTCGATACTATCTGTCTACCCCGTAAGAGACATGGCGTGAAGATATGTAGGTATGTATGTAAATCACTATTTAGAAATAATATTTTGAACGCATTACCAAATAAGTCTTTTCCCCATAATTTAAATTTTGAAGGTATTTTCAAAGTAACCTAGTATAGGTATATGTTTAAACAAAAGCTTATACAACCCGAGCCCTTACTGAAATGAACACCAGATCACTAACAACATGTGAAAATTAGTCAGGCGGATTTCGCCGCGGGTAAGAGTAATGAATGAATGAATGCATCGGGTACGTTCATTTACTGGAGCCATTATCATTGGACCTTGCTTAATGGAATAGTCTCGACTAACGACCAACCCGTTCCAACGACTGACCTTTTAAATGTAAAAGTTTACTTATTAAAGTTATCTTAGTCTACACAAGTGATAAACTATTTGTCTTTCTTGGTAGACAGTTTTAAATGTTTGACTAGACTTATTTTTAACAGATCCCAAAAAGGAGGAAGTTTTCTATTCGTGTACATTTTTTTGTATGTTTAGTAGGTGATAACTCCGCCAAAAGACAACTGAATTTGATTTTTTAAAAAAAAGATAGGCTATGTTTTAGCGATGGTGACATATAAATTTTAATATGACGCAACTAGTAGTTTTTGTGTAATACTTAAAAGTGCATACATTTTCGTTTTTAAATAAATTACCAACATATTTTTATATGCTAAATTAAACACCCATTACATAATAAATAATTAAATGTTGTCTGTATATTATAGCTAATAGTTGAGTATCTTCACGCCTAAACGGGAAGGCAGTGGCACAACCATGGCACCCACGACTAGCCGAAGACACTAAGTCCCACAATGTCAAACCTATCACCAACCGGGCACATATTCAATCCCGAGCAACTTTTTTCTATTTTTTTAGAAAATTAGATTTTTACTATACTTGCTATTTTCTTTAGTATTTAAAAAATGTTCTAGACTTTCTGATACTGGTTATACATTGACGATGGTATTCAAACTAAAACAGTAGGTATTATTTAACGAATGAAAATTGTCAAATAGTTTTTAACAGATGTTGCAAAAAAAATATACGCTAAATGCTCACATGAGGTAATAAAAGAATTGTGTTTAAGCTCAATGTTTTTAGAACAGCGGATCAAAGCGGGTTTTGATGAAACACTTGATCTTTTCCGAGCTTATTTGACATTAACTACCATTTGCGGCTTTGCCCTTATACCATTTTTTTATAAATTGTAGCTTATATGTTACTCTGATGTATAAACTATTATCCTATAAAGTTTTAAATATATATACCTTTAGCAGTTATGTGTCAAAGAGTAACAAATATACATCTATTCTTACAAACTTTCGTATTTGTAATACTAGTTGGATAGGACACATTAATATATAACCAAGAAGCTTAAAATCTAAAACAATAACTGAACAAACAAGATAACCAAATAAATTTCAAAAGTCTGTTAAAATGTGAACAAAATGTAATACATTGTTCCAGTCTGTCCTGTGAACACTTGAGTCTACAATTTTAACTTCGACGTTAAAATGAATGCGGCTACGTAATACAGGTGAGATTTTTTGCCTGTGGCGACGGGAACTTATTTTGAGAAGAATACGAGGGAGAAATCTACAACATACTCACGTCCCTCATTTCCTTAGTAATGGGGTTATATTCCGCGCCACAATTTTCAATTTCCTAAACTCTTTCTGCATTATATCCGTCTTTTGCAGGCAGTTCGTTTTCACGTTTCACTTTCTCCTTTCTTGGTAACGAGTGTACAATTATTTCAGCTTGTTTACGAATTGTCGCTTTGGTTTTGTTGTTTGGTGTTAGCATTGACTACGTGATATCCCAGATTCGATTCCTGGGCCGGACAATTAAAATGGAGTTTTACTATTATTATGTATATACATAAGAATGAATCCCAATTTTTTGTGGTCATCGCATCCCGCTTGATAGATATACCAATATCGTTAATTAGTTTGAGTATTGTTATTGTTTAGTAAAAAGTTCATAAGAGTAGAAGAAAAACCGAAAAAAAATCAGGTAAATTGGGAAAAGACAACATTTGAATTTTTTTTTCATTCAAATTGTGACATGTGATATTAATTTCAAGCGGCATTTCAAGGCATCTTATAAATATGACATTGTGGGATATTGTGGTACTAAGTTTTTTTATTTAAACTTTGTCGGTGCCGTGATACGAAATTTTTTTCGCTTGCTTTTGATAAATTACAAATTTATGTTTCTGGACTGTGGTCTTACCGATTCCGGTTACGATGTCCGGTTTCGATATTCAAAATATGTTTTTTTAAATTAAAAAAAAATCAAAGTTTCCCAGGTTTAAATAAGTTCTCACTTCACGATAGGTTTGCTTTCTACCACACTGTGAGAATGAGAATCATGGTTGCACTACTGTCAATATCTTCGGTTTGATATGGGCGTAAAAATTTTCTTTTCATTTCAGAAATAGTGGGATAGAAATTGTATTAAGAGCACTAATGTACATAGACGTGCTTATCTGCTTAAGAAATTTATTCGGAATAAAAAAGTTTGATCGTTTCCAAATAGAAGGAAAATTCCAATTTATTTTTTTTATGATATAGGAAGGCAAACAAGCAGACGGATTTCTTGATGGTAAGAAATTCACGCCGCCTAGAGACACCAAAGATGGTAATGGTGCATTGCCAACCTGAGGTCAGGATGTTAGGCCTCGAGCAAAAGTATGTTTACCGGCTACCTTACCCTCCGAACCGGAACACGTCATGACGTTATGGCGGCAGGAATAAGTAAGGCTGTGGTACCAATCCGGGCGAGTCGCTGCGAAACTCTACCACCTAGCCAGATGTCACGGTGTTAGTGATGATAATCCTATGCTCGCCTTTTACGAGCTGCCTGGCAAGAAAGGCAGACGGTCTATTCTGCAAAGGAGTCCGGAGCCCGGACCAACACGGGGAAATTCATATTAAACGGGGAATTTCATATTAAAATTTCAAAGTCGGTCTGTTTTTTTTGTTAGTTTGTTTCATGAATGGTATGGATTTCGATGGTTCTTAAAAATGTGAGCGATGATTTTAGCTTTCATAAAAAATCTAACAGTTTTTTAGTTGTACTTAATAATGAATATTTTATGTGTACTTTGATGACATGGTTATAAAATTGAATTAGTTTAGCATTTTCCTGGTCTAGAAGTTAATTCTTTGATAAATTTTCGAAGTTAATCGCCTCTGTGGTCAAGCGGTTCAGATGTTGGGCTTGACTGCATGAGATCCTAGGTTCGAATCCCGGATCGGGCAACAAAAAGAAAATTTGGGTTTTCCGATTTCCTAATAAAAAAATGTTGCTCGGCATTAGATATTTACCCGGTTGGCTTACCGCATATCGCATTGTGGGACTTAGTGTCTTCGGCTACTCCTGGGTGCTCTGGTTGTGCCTCTGCCTTCCTCTTCAAGATAACTTACTTAGAGAGAAGATACTTTTTAAATTTTCGTAGTTATACTCCTTTAGGCGCGTTATGAAAAAATGAGAGCGAAATTTTAAGATCTGTTACACAAAGTAACACCATGAAGTTGCCTGCTTTAGAAACATGTTTCTACATTCACACACGTGATTTAGGTATATACAAATGCGATTTATGTACTTTTCGTTACAGACTTTTTATATTTTTCCAAGTAGGTTTAAAATTCACTGGTGCATACACAATTACCTACCTACACGCACCCATTTTTTTTTAAATTAACGATTTTTTATGTTTTTAAATCAAAATTAGCTCAATTTTTTTTATCAAAAAAGTAATAACTGTGAATAAAATTGAGCAGGTCAGCAGAATCGTGCCACTTAGCACTTGATCTTCTGTGTCTATCCAACAATGGACTTAGTATGAAGATATGTTAACATTTTCAGCTGTTTCAAACAAAGTTGTAAATAAAAACAAACAGAATATTCCTCCACACATATTCATAATAAGGATGCCTACATTAACCAAATCTGCCGGTACTTAATCTTGTAGAAGTTGATTGATTATATGAAACGTAGAGTAGCTTTTAAAATCGCATATTTATCAATATGAACCTTTTTTGCCCAGTCGAGGGAGTAAATTGATTATGTCAAATACATTTTCTGCAATATTTTTAGAAAGTTTTTTTACGAAACATGGCTTGGAAAAAGGGTAGGTAAATTCTGCAATTTTTAAACAAGTCGGTTGGCGGTGAATTACCGTATCGCTTTTAGATGTTTGTTACATTAGTCATAATTATTTGGTTAATAGTTCGATGATTTTAACATTTTTTTGGAAATGCAAGTCAAAATATCGAGGTCATATCTCAACGCCTCTGTGGTCTAGCGGTTCAGTTGTTGGACTCGACTGCATGAGGTCCCGAGTTCGAATCCCGGCCGGGTCGGGCAACATAAAAAAATTGGGTTTTTCAATTTTCTAAAAAAAAATTTGCTCGGTATTGGAAATGTGCCCGATTGGCGATAGGCTTGCCACCTATCACATTGTGGGACATAGTGTCTTCGGCTAGTTGTGTTTGCCCTGGTTGTGCCTCGGCCTACCCTTTCGGGGATATGAGGAGATATCGAGGATATGATTTCTTTTTATATCTCATTAATTTAGAGGCATGTTTATTTATAAAGTATCTTCACGCCCCAAAGAGGAAGGCAGAGGCACAACCATGGCACCCACGACTAGCCAAATACACATCCGACACTGTGGTAGGTGGCAAGACAATCGCAACAGGGTACATATTCAGCCCGGGCTACTTTACTTTTGTAAAATTGGAAATACCACGTGTTCTTTTTATTGCCCGACTCGGAGATCGAACCCAGGACCTCAAAAAGTCAAAATCGACGACGGATCACTACACAAAAGAGATAGCTTTTCATGTATCAGCTGTATTTTATGTTTATTTATAAATTTCAAGATATTCTAACGTATTTCTGTTTCCTTTTTGTATGTAAAAACAGACAGAAGAAACAAAAGATTATTTTTTTCTTCAAAATGTAAAAAAATAGGACTAGTAATATTCTTTGTGTATTTATAAATTTTAAGACCGTACCGTATTTCCGTTTTCTTATTTTATGTAAAAACATAAAGAAGAAAGAAAAACTGTTGAAAAAGTTAGGAATAGAATATTCTTTCACAAAAAAAAGAAACATTTTTCGGGAACTGTGACCATAAATAAAAACAGTGTAACGTCAAAAATTTAATTACATGTCGCGGTACCTAAATGACCTTCACTGTATCATATTTTCACGTTATCCTCATACAAAGTTGGGAACATTAACGTGGGTTTATGAGCATATGCCCATAAATAACCATTTCATCTGGTTGTATGATTTGAGGTGACGATGTTTGGAAATTCGCAAAAAATGTAAAAATGTTGTGGTTCCAAAGCTTTGTGGTGAAATCATCAGCTTGCATACTTATACAACAAAACAAAACTTATACAAATAGTATATTTTAGAAGATATTAAATCAAGTCTTAAAACAAGAGCATTGTGCGTCTTAAGTATTTAATATCCGTTTTGTTGTTTTATGTCACAATTAATAATGTAACCATTTTAAAAATGCTAGAATAGGTCCAGTAGTTTGTCCTTTAAATATAGCAGACTTTTTTGTAGATCTATACAAAAGAAATTTGCAGTGATTTGTAATTGACTTTTAATTCGAAATTGTTGTGCACGACGACCATAGACACATCGGCGAGAGTGACCCAATCCGTAGGATGGCACGCGTTGATACTTAAACGATAATATAAGCTAGGTAAAATGTTAAAGTTTTAAGGATTTTAATTTAAGTTTAAAACGTTTATTTTGTACATGATTATGGTTTTATATACTTTCTGATAGTTTATATAGTTATTTTAACTTGGAATATGATGTTTAGACTAGGATTTGTATTGATTTATGATGTTTTTATGCATGTAAATTTACAAAGATAATTCATGTAAAATTTGTGTCTAAAATAGGTTCTATTATCTAGATTTGTGTATCAAATGATAGAATATGTTAAATTTTACCGTATTAACGTAATTTAAAGCATATAAGTGTGGTAAATAGTCAAAAAATCGGCCAAGTTTAGGTGTGATAATAAAATGTTAAATTCTTGCGTTTTACTTACCCAATCTAAATAAGATTATAATATGTTGTTATGGGTGAATAAACAGACGTAATGTGCATGCGACCGCGCCCGTAAAGTTAGTAAATTCGAGAGCGCCGCGCCCGCACATTTTATACTAGGACGGCGGGGGGCAGGGTAGTATAAAATACGGAAATCACGGAATTTCGCCGCCACACGAAAACCGAGCGCCGCCGCGTGCACAGCTATGTATGTATGAATAGGTCTACATAGGAAATAAGGTTTGTACAATAATACAATTTGATAAATGTATGTTTTGATAAAGATATTAAATAAAGTATGGTACCGGGGGTGAGGCAAAGAATATTCTAGAATCCCGTTCCCGAATTTGTATAAATACGGGTGCCGGGAACCGGGTCAGTATTCGCGGTCGGACCTCCAGAAAAAACACTGGGACTCTGAAGAATAGGAAGAAACT
>NJDD01003011.1:165778-176277 GCA_002245505.1 Calephelis nemesis
CTCGCCCCTGTAGCAACGTGTAACAGTGTGTTTCATTTATTTCCCCAAAAATCTCTCCAGACGGTTGGCCATCAAATTCGTCGGCCCTTGGTAATCTATCGGCCTCAATTGAAAAGCTCAATTAAAATCTAAAATTAACTGCTGATTTACTGAATTTCATTAAAACCCTAAAATTAACTGCATTTACCGAATTTTATTCAAATTACTTACCCTTATCATTACTCCTGTAAAGGATTTTTTGTTATTTGTTCTGAGCCATGTAAATAACATTTTGTAATTGTTTTAATGGGTTGGTTGATTTAAATTTTAAATTAAAAGAAAAAGTGATGTTCACAAACAACCCTTAAGCTTGTAGGAAGCTAGTTCAAGTATATTTATCACAAATACCGTGACCGCAACAGCATTTATTATACCGAACAGTGGCCTATTCCGCTACCATCTACATGGTTCCTATTATCACAGCCTCTGTCATCATAGTGTTCTGGTGAGAAGTGTAAGACAGCAAGACGTTTAACGTACCATCCTTTAGTTGGCAATGCAACTAAACGTGCAAAGCGTTGGTGTTAAATATTATTCACTTAATACTATAGCAATTCGATCACTACAAAGTTTACTTCTCTCTTAAGGAAGAATGAACAGCTATAAAACAGCTCTCAGAGCAGGTGCAAGATGAACAGGTGTAGCTGACATTTAGTGCAGAGATGAAAAGTAGTCCCGTTGCAGCAGTTTTTAAACTTCTTATTTTGGATGAGTGTCAAAACTTAATACTGCAGTTTAAGGTAGGATTTGAAACTATTCAGAGTATTATAGAACGTGTACCATCACGCTCGTATGTAAAGGTATAACAAGGACACCCCCGATTAGCCGAACTCACATAGGGCCACTTGCACGTTCCTGGATCAGGCATTTAATGGTGAGTTAGCTAGCAATGGCAAGTTAGTTAGTAGTTTAACTTATTATAATTATTAATCCTATTTATCTCACAATAGGTGGCAAACCCATTGCAAACTGGGTATATATCAAACACTGCCTCTGTGGTCTAGCGGTTCAGTTGTTGGTCTTGACTGCATGAGGTCCCGGGTGCGAATCTCGGGTCGGGCAACAAAAAAAAAATTGGGGTTTTCCAATTTTCTATTAAAAAAAAAATGTTGCTTGGGATAGGATATGTGAACGGTTGGCGATAGGCTTGCCACCTATCACATTGTGGGACTTAGTATCTTCGGCTAGTCGTGGGTGCCCTGGTTGTGCCTCTGCCTACCTCTTCGGGGATATGGGTGTGAAGATACTTACTTATCAAAAATACCCTTTTTGTTTGTACGTGAGTGGTAAGAAACTCGCATCGTATAAAGACCAAAGGTAATAATGATACGTTGCCAACTTGAGGTCGAGGTGTTAAGACCATAGGTGTGTAAGTGTACCATCCAGACTGGAACATGACAAATGTGAGTAATATCAGAGATTAGTAAATAAATATATATTGTCTTTGGTAATATTTAAGTTAAGGCAGTATTATTTATTCAAGATTTTGCTTGTTCTTCGTATCACAGTTGCACCATATTGTATTTTAAATTTAGCACTTTTTCTCGTGTTTGGGATATAGTTTAACAAATTCAAAAATTTTAGTAGCAATGGCTATAGTATCGTCAAAGAAAGACGGAGAGTACAGATTCTAAACCTGTCTTAGGTGTTTTTTTTACTTTCTTTAAAACATTGTCCGGTTGTCGATAGGCTTGCCACCTAATCACAATGTGGACTTAGTGTCTTCGGCTAGTCGTGGGTACCCTGGTGGTGCCTGTGCCTACCTCTTCGGAGATATGAGCGTGAAGATACCTACCTAAAGCACTGTGAAAAATAAAAATTATTCAAGCCTTAACTTCAAAAATATGCTAACACTTTATTTGAGTTTTAGATATAATAATGTCTAGTTGTTTCTCTTTAATGTAATTTGAGTTTTGTGTAATTATTTCGTCTACAATTGTCATTTCGACTACAATTGAGTAGTTAAAACACAAAGTAACGGCTGATTAAATAAAATTTAATTGTGTTTCTCCTTATAAAAACCCTTTTAACTGAATACTACAATAAAAAGTAATTAATGTTATTTGTGTATTGTATTGTATAGTGTATTTTTGTCTTTTTTGATTTTTTATATGATACTGAAGGCTAAACAAGCAGTCGGATTTCTTGATGGTAAAAAAATCACGCCAACTATAGACATCAAAGGTGCTAATGGTGCGTTGCTAACCTAAAGCCGGGACGTTAGGCTTGAAGCAAAAGTAAGTTTATCGGTTACCTTACTCTTCGAGCCGGAATACGTCAACAGCAAGCACTGACGTTGAGGCGGCAGGAATAGGTAAGGCGGTGGTACTAATCCGGGAAAGACGCTGCGAAACTCTAGCACCTTGTAGGATGTCACAGTGTTAATGACATTAAGCCTATGCTCACCTTTTACTAGCTGTCTGGCAGGAAGGCAGGTTGTCTATTATTCAAAGCTAACACTTTGTAAACCAACAATGAATTTTTAGGTATACAACCATCTCTAATATTTTGTTTACTTGAATAATTAAGCTCCTAAAATAGTGTAAGGAATTACGTTCTATATTTAAGTATGCACTTTTTATTTGGCTTCAATCAATGAACTCTACATTCAAGTTATTATAAGAGAGCTGTTTAACCGCAAGTTTTATAATTAAAATTTCATCCTCTACTACAATCCTATCGGGATAGGTTTTTGAAAATAAAGTAATCTTAGTTTGAATTCAGGCCGTCAACTCAACATTAAATTAAATGAACAATTAACTTAAAATCTCAAGCGATAAACATTACCAGTGAAAAAAAAACTGTCGGGCGGCACGATTCACGTTGTTAGTTTATTTGTTTTTAAAACCAACTCAAAATTACTGTGATTTCTATTACATTAGACAGGATTAGTAATATTCCCACTACTTTATATTAAAGCTATTTATTTTATTTATATATTCAAGTGTCTTTGGCTAGTCGTGGTTGCCCTGGTTGTGCCTCTGCCTACCTATTCGGGGACATGGGCGTGAAGATACCGTTAAGTTTTTCCGCTAGATGTATTTTAAAGTTTTTACTTAAAATATTCAATGTACACTATAAATATATAAACGCACTCTCCGAATTTTTCAACAACAGTTCAAACTTTATTAAACATTCATTTTTGTATAGAAGCACACGTGTATAATACTTATAAATGAATCCGTTGGTTTCAGTGCAAGCAATATATTTGACCAAATTGGCACGAGCAAATATTATTGATCTAAATGTTGGCACTGTTACATTTTGTGTAAATTCCACTACCAATTCTGTTGACACTGTTTACAGTTACAATGGCGACAGTGAATAACGTTACACTAGAGAGGACAGTTAAGGTCTCAGCACACATGTTAAAGGGATCGTCACCGTATCGCCTCGAGCCGTTCTTTATAATAATAATAATAATCATTTTTTTCAGATTACATTAAATTATATATACAACCCTTATTGATTAGTCGCCCAACAAAACATTTCATCATTGGAGAGGCAAGGTCCTCAGCCACCGTTCGCAAAATGGTGTTGTCACTGTCCCGTACTCTGCGCAATAAAGATGCAGTTTTTTTTCTTATTGTTGCATCAGAGCCGTCTGTTCTATTTAGTGTAAACATATTTGAAGCACTACAGAAACGGGACAGTCCCAACATCAGCCTAAATACATTGTTGTATTGGATCCGCAGGGCTCTCAACGATCCGATGGTGTGGTCTATCCAGAGACTTCCCGTGTAGAGGTTCTGACAGTAGGTTTTAAACAATGTGATCTTAACTTCCTTACTACAACGGTAAAATCTACGAGCCAACACGTTGCCACGTATCGCCAGTGCCCTGCGTTCCCTTTCGATGTCCGCATTATCTTCAAGGCCGTCAGTGAGAACATGACCTAGGTATTTAAATTTATTTACGAATTTAATATCTTTTTTGTTTATTTTTACGCTAGGAGTGGGTTTTTGTGTCCTTCCCACGGCCTTGAATTTATTGTTTGTATGAAACTCCATACTGCAACGTACACTAATCGGAATCGTAACGTAATCGTCGCGCCTCGGAACAGGCTCGCGGTCGGCCGTAAGCGCGGTGTCGTTTAGCCGTAGCGGGGTTGATCTACAGGAGCAGATAATACTGTTTGGTTACGTGCATACGTTAGGTTTACTCTTAGTTGATGGCGAGGCGAATAGCGATACGGTGACGATCCCTTTCCGAGTTGATATGTGTGCTGAGACCTTTATTCGTGCAACCAATTGTTCTCTGTCAAATTAAATTTTTATATAGACTCACAATATTTACTTTTATTAGAATAGAAATCAACAAAAACACGTTTTCAAAATTGCGATGTTACTGTGAATGTTTTTTGAGATCTGAGTTGGATTGAAAAAAATGTCGGTACAGTACTGTGAAAAGAATGGCAGATTAAAGACTGAATAAGCAGATATTCGACGCGAATGTGAATGAATATTAGTGATGTAACGAGGAGTTTTGGCGCCATCGAGAGAAAAGGTGGTCGAAGTTTTTTCATAATTATAGAATTTCATGTTGATATGGAGTGAAATTAGCTAATTTTTGTGGCATTTTGTAAAATTTTGTTCAGTGAAAGTGCACAAATTAAATAATCATGAAGAAATTAGCGTATTACGTATTTCCTCGTTGCCGCCAAATCTCTTTAAATGAGCTTGTGTAATGAGGCCGCCGCTTTACTCAAGAGCCTGACATGACTTACTGATGACTACGAGTAATTACTACTTATCAAAATTGATATAAAATTGGATGCAAATGTCTACTTGACGAATGGCAAAATAATAACGTGAAGGCCAAAACTTAAAGAAAGAAAAAAAAGTGATGTAACGAATAATTGCATTCGCGTTAGCGAATATTTTCGCATATATGTATTGTAATTCGCATTCGTATTCACAAGAAACAATACAAATGTTATTGACAAATGAATTTGATAAACTTAAAGTGAACGTATGTATGAATAGAATAGGTATATATTATTTGACATCACTTGAAATTGACAAATACTAATTATAATTCGAAACGATAGTGAAAATTTAATAATGAATTTAATCGTCGCAGTCAGCAGAGTTTGGTTTAAACAAGACTGACACGAAATGTCAATCCTGTCAGACATTTTGCGCCCGCTTTTTTGAACGTCAAGTTGGAGATGAATATTCATATTCGCATTCGCAAATGTGACAGTTCCAGTATTCGTTACAACACTTGCAGGTTCCCGGGGAGTCCTTGGTTGATATTCTATGATCAAATCGCTCGGGTATTATCCAAGGGTGGTATCATGAGTCTCCAAAAGCGGCGTGCGTGTATGAAAAGGGTAATGAATGCGGAGAAAGCTAGACAGGTCTGCCAGGATCGTGAGATGATTGATTTGATATAACTAAATAACGCCTACAGTTTCAGCTATTCTTCATTGATGCACTTGATAGCTAATCTTAATTTTTTCAATTTGTCTTCTTAGGACAGGCTTAGAACTATTGCCTATACTGTTTACTTAAATGTTTCTTTTTTTGTTGTTTTCTTTTAATTTAATGTCTTAAATTTATGTTCATACTATCTTTTATCTGCAGCTTTACTCGCATTTAAGTAATTATACCTTAAACAATATGTATACAAAGTTTCATGATGATAGGCTAAGTAGTTTTGGCGTAAAAGTGTAATAAACAAACTTTAATTCCCATAAATAAATTGGTATTTCGTTATATTCACATAGTCTTAACTTGTTTGAGTAAGTAATTCCAAGACCTTAGGTGAAGCAGTGGCAAAAATAAAATATACCTTACCTAGGTACCTTAACTATTCCTGCTGCCATAGCGACGTTGCCGTATTCCGGTCTGGAGGGTAGGGCAGCCAGTAGACTTGCATAATAGGCTTAACATCCCGCTCACAGGACAGCGACGCATCTATAACATCAGGAGAGCAAATACACTAATAAAATAATAAATACACTAATTTATAATTAAGACCTCACTTTTGCACTTGGTCTGGACAAAATTGTACGAAATTTCACATTACCAGCTAATTTAGCCCTTTTTGTGCAGAATGTTTAATAAAAGAAAAAAATCAGACGTAAATAGAACCTGCACCCATTTGCCTTTTGCTGATGAATGCCTATCTGAGTTAACGAAGATTTAACTCATTTGGTGAAATCTTTAATTCTTTCCATACCGATTACGTCGGTAACTTTGTCCTACACTATAGCTATACAGTTGTATGTCAAACTAAAATAAACATGCTATAAACAAAATGTCCATCTTTTCTCCGGATACCGCATTTCTTAATGATAGCCTTATTCCGCTTTCCCTATTAACATTCCTAGTTTATCCATTAACGAAAACACAGGTCAGAATTCAAGTTGAAGTAATATCTTTTTCAATAGTGAAAATGCAGGAGGTAGGCAGAGGCACATACAGGGCATTCACGACTAGCTGTAAACACTAGGAGGTAAGCCTATCGCCAAACAGGGCACACATCCAATCCCGAGCAACACTTTTTTTAAATTTATCGTTGGGTTTAGTAGATACTCCAAAATATTTTAATTAACATGAACGCAAATACTTATTATATATTGCTCTAGTATATTTTAAGGCCTCGTGTTGGTCCGGGCTCCTTTGCAGAATAGACCAACTGCCTTCCTTGCCAGGCAGCTCGTAAAAGGCGAGCATAGGCTAACCGTCACTAACACCGTGACATTTGACTAGGTGGTAGAGTTTCACAGCGACTCGCCCGGATTGGTACCACCGCCTTACCTATACCTGTCTCTTTATCGTCAGCGCTAGTCGTTGACGTGTTCCGGTTCGGAGGGTAAGGTAGCAGGTAAACTAACTTTTGTGCGAGGCCTAACATTCCGACCTCAGGTTGGCAACGCAACATTACCACCTTTGGTGTCTCTATGCGGCGTGAATTTCTTACCATCAGGAAATTCGTCTGCTTGTTTGCTTTCCTATATCAAAAAAAAAATTAGATAAACGCGCCCAAAAACCGATTCACGATGGAGGTGTTTATCCATGGTGCAAGGTTTCTTTTGTATCATAAATACCTTCTGTAACTTTCCGATTGTCACCGTGAAAAAGGATTTCAACGAAGTTAACGGGCGATTGTCTTGGAATTAAAAATTTAATATTACTTAGTGCTTAATAAAAGCTCTCAGGGAAACTTGTCTGAGAAGCCTTTCGTCTCATGATTATACATTATTCAATGTCACGATTCCAAAAGCTTTTAAATACTTTATAAAGAAAAAAACTTTGTTACAGTTTGTCACAGATGTAAAATAAGCCTTTATTTTGCTAATCTCGGGTTCGAATCCCGGGTCGGCCAACAAAACGGAAATTGGATTTTTCAATTTTCTAATTTAAAAAAATGTTGGTCAGGATTTGAAACGTGCCCGGTTGGCAATAGGCTTGCCACCTATCACATTATGGGACTTAGTATCTTCTGCTAGTCGTCGGTGCCCTAGTTGTGCCTCTGCCTACCTCTTCGGGGATATGGGCGTGAAGATACTTTTTTTTTTTGCTAATTCCGCGTAAGCAGTGTAACTGTTGTGTCGAATAATCCTCCAAACGACACAGAATGTGACAAGCCTAACTGACGTTCCCACCACCCACCTCCGCGACCAGAACACGAATATAGGAAGAGCTCGGGAAACAATATAAATTGTCACGTTCTTTACATGTGACAACCCTATCCTAGCAGTCTAAATAATCTCTATGTCGATCTGATCGTCGCTTATCGAACTGACTAGATTCATTAACATGGATAATTAGGAATTGTATGTGCTATAGTTAACCCAAATCGGTAGCTCTGCGTTACCTGTTCATACCGCCATAGTTTCAGTTCTCGTTATTGTTATATTCAGTGCCCATCAGGTAAAGTTGCTAGTAGACCTACATATTCCTACGTCGTGCGTGCGTATTTATCACATACCTATACCAAAACTACGTGAAAATCCGTATAATATTGCTCGTATAAAACATTATCTAATTTATTACCGCTTAATCGTACCTTGTACGTGTAATTTAATAAAGTGACATAGGTTGAAGGGTTAAGTCGAGGAAAACGTTGGAAGTAAATCAAATAACGCAATCGTTGGCCTCAATTTCTTTTCAATCGTTTTCAGACATTTGGACTTTGCTTTATAAGTACTTTTTCATTTCCGCCTTTGATACCTCATTACGCCAGCTGTGAGACTAGTGATGCCAATTTACGATATTTTGTAATATCGACACAGCACCATGGATATAAATTTACGATTACTATACGATATTTACATCACTATACGATATAGATTCATCAAGGTACGGAGTTCCGGCCGTGTGATACGCTTATTATAAATATCGAATTAAGTTTTATATCAAAATGTGACTACGTTACTTATTGCAAAAAATTTACTACACTATTTCCATTTTTTTATTACACTATTTTTCTCGATGACAGCTCTAATTTGTTAGTTGTAGTGGTGTGACCAAATAAGTAATGATATCATCTTTTGAACAAAGACAAATACAACAAAAACATAAATTTTTTTTTTCAATCTCAATCTCTTAATGGCCCAGCGAAATTTAATTGTGTTTGCTTTAATCTGTCACTCGCATCAAGACGATTGTGCTAGTCACTACATTTCTGTTCGCTGAGTTTTTTCACATTATTCGTACCTACGTAACGTTGTTTATTTTGTATTCCTCCGTGTTGACGCTGCCCAGCTGTCAAATTTAAAAATGTGCGAAATCTGTTCTAAAAAGGCAGGCGAGGGAATTGCTCATGGAGGTTCGTAATTACTTTGAAGCAGAGTACCAAAATGGTGGTCCGCTATTACCACTATCGCAAGTGCAAGAGCATAAGTCTTATGAAAATCATTTGACGTCTGTAGCCCATTTTTAATATTCGAATTCAAATGCTGTCAAAATACAGGTTCTTCAATTTATATTCATGAGTTTCAAAAAGTTAGAGTGAGATATATCGATAACAGATATTTTTGGGCATCCCTTTTTAAGTCTAGCTTTCTGTTAGAAGTCTTATGAAAATCATTTGACGACTGTAACCCATTTCTGATGTTCGAGGTCAAATGCTGTTGAAAGACAGATTCAATTCATGTTTATGCAACTTAAGAGTAGGTTAATCAATTGATTTCTAAGGCAAAGTAGGATCTTCAAGCTGCATCTGACTTGTAAGTTCATATCATTTTTTTCATTTTATTTTATGATATTGGAAGGCAAACAAGCAAACGGATTTCCAGATGGTAAGAAATTCACGCGGCCTAGAGACATCAAACGTGGTTATGCTGCGCTGACAACCTGAGGCCAGGATGTTAGGCATCAAGCAAAAGTAAATTTACCGGATACCTTACCCTCCGAACCGGAACACGTCAACGGCAAGTGCTGACGCTAAAGAGGCAGGGAAAGGTAAGGCATTGTTATCAATCCGGGCGAGTCGCTGCGAAACTCTACTACCTAGTCAGATGGCATGGTGTTAGTGATGGTAAACCTGTGCTCGCCTTTTACGAGCTGCCTGGCACAGGAAGTTAGGTGCTCTATTCGGCAAAGCAGCCCGGACCAACATGTTTAGTAATCGCATTACTTGTTAACGGATGGACTAAATTTGCTATTTTTTGTTGTTGTATTAGTTAAAGAAGAAAAGTGGATATAAACAATATATCTACATGATAAAAAAACAACATTCACAGAACGTCTGTCCGGTCAATTATTGAATTAAAAATTTCTTCACACTGTGTAATTACTTTAATCCTTTTCAATTAAATGTTATCTCCACAATCATTATTTAGCAAGTTAGTCAATCTTAGAATCATGTCTTTCAAATTACCACAATTTCAGATTCATCTGTAACTTTCATACAAAATTTTGGACATTTCATCCCGTAAAATACCATTTTATAACCAACTTCTCGATAAAACTTGAATGTAGAATGTTGAATGCAGTTTAAACTCGCATTCAGTAACCACAATGTACCAAAGTAAGCAATAAACTTTGCGGCCGACTGAATATATTCACGAAATGTGAATTTAAAATAGGGTTTAGGGTTAACTAATTTTTTTCAAAGAAGCGGATGGATTTTTTAGGCTTATTTGGAAAAAAGCGCTGCACAAAAAAGAGGTGCTATAAATTTGATGTTGCTGTAGGTATGTGTGTGTATGTGTGTGTGTTTGTGTTTGAGTGTGTGCCTGTTTGCATCATAACTCCTTAACGAATGGACCGATTTCAATGAAGACTTTTGTATTTAAATACTGACGTGATCAATGCTATCAAATCAAATCAAAAACATTAAAGATAAATCTATTGTGTTTTTGTTTCGAACAAGCAGACGGTTCTCCTGGCACCTGGTAGGTAAGGGACACCACGGATGTGACAGGTGTGTCATTGTCCCAAGCCAAGTATATAACCCTATGGTGCAAGTCTGGAGTCATTATCGCGGCAGGAATAGTTAAGGCG
>NJDD01003011.1:209334-223622 GCA_002245505.1 Calephelis nemesis
AAAGTAATGAAAGATTAAATGTAACTAAAATCAGTCACTGCAATTTTAAACAATCCCACCACTAACGTGAAATGTTACAAACAGCTTTCAGTTATTCAATTAATCTCATTTATTTATGGTATTCTAATTAATAACGCTAAAGCAATTCATTCTAATTAGTTCATTTGAACAATGTTGTTATTTACTGAACTATAATTGCTTTTAGATTACTGCTATTGCTTTTTAGTTACTTGTTTTTCTGCACACCTAATAGTGGAATGTGCAATCTAATTATTAGTATTTTTATGAATATACCTAATCTATAAACGCTAGGAAAATAAAAAAGATTTTTTATTTTTATATGTTACTAGCTGCGCCCCGCGGTTTCACCCGCGTAAGTCCCAATCCCGCGGAAACTCCAGGATAAAAAGTAGCCTATATGTTATTCTGGGTCTTCAGCTACCTACATACCAAATTTCATCGTAATCAGCTTCGTAGTTTTTGCGTGAAAGAGTAACAAACATCCATACATACAAACTTTCGCATTTATAATATTAATAGGATAGGATAGGATGATATTAGAACGCAAACAAGTAGACGGATTTCCTGGTAGTAAGAAATTCACGTCGCCTAGAGACACCAAAGGTGGTAATGGTGCGTTGCCAACCTGAGGCCGGGATGTTAGATCTCGAGCAAAAGTAAGCTTCCCAGCTACCTAACCCTCCGAACCGGAACACGTCCTGACGTTATGGTGGCAGGAATACGTAAGGCGGTGGTACCAATCCGGGTGAGTCGCTGCGAAACTCTACCACCTAGCCAGATGTCACGGTGTTAATGACGGTAAGCCTATGCTCGCCTTTTACGATCTGCCTGGCAGAAAGGCAGATGGTCTATTCTGCAAAGGAGCCCGGGCTAACACGGGGAAAAATAGGGGTAAGTCAAATTATAAAAAAAACTGGCTTCAATTTCTTTATGTACCATATTATCATCGAGGTACACAATAAATATTGCAATACAAGGTTGGCCACCTCGTTGGTTGAGTGATTGGCAACCAAATGATATATAATCTCTTCGATTATATATGTTTTGTTTTAAAAGGACGTACTTCCGAGAATATAATATAATATTACTAGCTGACCCGGCAGACATTGTACTGCTATATTTATGCTATACTATAACATGTGTATTTATTTAATAAAAGAGTGAGTCACACTCATTACTTAAGGATATAAAAATAGATGTTAGCCGATTCTTTGGCCTACTCAATATGCTCACAAAATTGTCATGATAATCGGTCTAGCCGTTTTGGAGGAGGTCAATCACGCACACCGTGACGTAAGCATTTTATATTTTAGATAGCTGACCTGGTAGAAATTGTTGTGCTATATTGCCTTCCAATATCATAAAAAAATTATACCTTCGAATATAACAAAATTTTTTTTCATTTACTGCCACAAAAAAGTCGTAACATGCAATAAATAAGACATACACAATTTCATATTTCACTATAAAAGATTTCTTCCAACAAAACCAAATATAGAATGACTGCTTAAAAGAAAGTTATTACTATGCGTCACTTTATATTCCAGAACGCACCTGTTCCTGAATATAAATACTTAATATGAAATCAGAAGAAGTTTCGACTCTCCAATCACTACATAGTATAAAACAAAGTCCCTTCCTATGTCCCTATGTCCGTATGTCTGCTTAAATATTTTAAACTACACAACGGATTTTGGTGCGGTTTTTTTAATAGATGAAGTGATTGAAGATGAAGGTTTATATGCATATTTTATGCCCGTGCGAAGCCGGAGCGGGCCGCTAGTGTGAAATAAAATAAGTAACAGTGTGTAAAATTAGTAGGTATGGAAAAGTTAGCCAGAGTACAACCAATGAACCCACGACTAGTCTAAGATATTTAGTTGCACATTGAAATAGGTATCAAAATCACCAACCAGGCATCCATTCCCGAGCGAAGTCGTTTTTTTATGAAAAACTTGAAATAATAGATTCTCCAGATACCAAATCCGGGAATCGAAACCTCAACATCTGATTTTCGGCTGCAACAATAAAATTAAAATAATAGTCACAAAAACTTTCAACCCTCCTTTGTGAAATAAAATAGGTAACAGTACGTAAAATTAATACGTAAGGAAAAATTAATAAGAGGTACAACCGATGACTCACGACTAGTCTCAGATACTAAATTTCACAAGGGTCCCAAACCCTTCACCAACCGGGCATCCATTCCCGAGCATAGTCGTTTTTTTGTTAGAAACTTGAAAAAAGTATCTTCACGTCCATACTCCCGAACTGGTAGGCAGAGGCACAACCAGGGCACCTACGACTAGCCGAAAACACTAAGTCCCACAATGTGATAGGTGGCAAGCATATCGCTAACCGGGCACATATCCAATCCCGAGCAACATTTTTTTTTAAAAATTTGAAAAACTAAATTTTCTTTTTGTTGGGATTCGAACTCGGGACGTCATGCAGTCAAGTCCAACACCTGAACCGCTAGACCAGAGAGGTGATAATTAGAAAAGAAACTTAAAATAGGAACAGAAACTTGAAAAATTGCATTTACCGGGTTCCAGACCCGGGAATCATACCCTGGACCTCTGACTTTCAATTCAAAATCCACCACACAGATTAGATCACAAATGCGACAATAAAACTTAAATGAGTAAATCTTTATATCATAAAAAAATAAGTCTATTTCAGACATCGTTCATAACTGGGTTAGTTACTTACAAAATAAAAATAAAAATATTAGTAATTAAAAAGGTACTTGTGTTTAATTTAAATATTGTTTAAGATCGTGCTCCAAACCTGATGCTGCAAAACCTCCCATGCTATTAAATTAACCAACACGCAACAGTTCCAAAAACTGTTGGGTTGGCAGTAACATTTATATTCTAAAAAAGGAAACAATTCATGAACTAGTAAACGTTGTTTTAAATAAAACTAAATTGGAATTCAGTTTAAAATAACCCCACTTCCAACGTCTTCATCGTAGTTGACCCACTTTAGGATGGAAAAAATATTTAGTCTTTATGAAAGTTGAAATAAAGAGCAATTCTGAACGCTTTCATGGAAGAAGGCTTTGGAATAAGCACAGGCTCGTAGACGTGTTTATATTAGGGTCAGTACACTTAATACTTAGTTTATGTTTCATAAAAGTATTTATTTGAAACATAATTCACCGATTTAAATGCGAAATGCGAGTTGGGTTTGCCCAGGAAAGGTTCCGTATTAGCAAGTCAGTATGTTAATATGTTTATTAATCTCCTCTGTGATCTAGCGGTTCAGGTGTTGGACTTGACTCTAAGAGTTCTCCGGGTCGGGTAACGCAAAGAAAAAAATTTTTTTTTTATTAAAAATCAACGTTGTCCGGGATTGGATATCTGCCCAGTTGGCGAAAGACTTGCCACCTAACACCTATTTTTTGTTTAGGATATTGGTTATCTTAGGTTTCCTTTTTTCCCTCTTTTAGGGTTCTGTAGCTGAATAGTAAATTAAGATAGGGAGGGAGGGGGAGGGTGGGAGAGCTGAATAGTAAAGAAACTAAAACAAAACCTTTTTTGTTACGAAAAGCTACAACTGCAAGGGTAGATATCTTTAGATGGAAATTTAAATTCACTTTAAGATTTCTAGATTGTATCACTTTAAAGGTGTAGGTTTCCAAAAGGTAACACCCTGTTTCCCTCTAAATTCAAAATAATAAAGCGAAAAATTAAAAAAAAATGTTATTGGTAGATTTCAATTAAAATTTCAACAAAAATTGGTTTGAACAAACCACATTCGAAAGTCTAAAATATGAATTGGTCATTTAAAAAAAACTGTGAAAAACAAAGTTATCCTGTTTTAGTGAAAAAAATGTAGTGCACCTATTTTCAATTTTGTAACATCCATTCAAATAACACTTGCTACCTTCTATATGTATCTTTGTGTATCTTATAGTTCAAGTTTTATTTGATATATTTGTAATTTTCCTGTATATAGTGCACAACAAAATGTTTTGGTGTATAAGGAGCAAATAATGGAGAATAAGGTCAAAATCAGAATCAGAATAAAAAAAATCTTTATTTACGTGAACCATACAAGTAGTACTTGTGCGCGTCGAATTTTTTTTAAAACTGCCACCGGATCGGAATCGCGGCCACACACTGAGAAGATCCGGCGAAAAAAAGTCAGCGGACATGTCTTTTTTCAATGCAAATTACAATCTAATTTGAACTTAAATAAAAAGTCACAAAGTAAGTAAAGTAAAACAACAAATCACATTACAAAAAGAAAAACCAAATTTTCTCATTGTTGCCCGACCCAGGATTCGAACCCGGGACCTCGTGCTGTCAAGTGCAACACCTGAACCGCTGGACAACAGAGGCGAAAGTTAGATCTCTAATAACCTTACTTTAGCTCGAGAACTGTCGTCCCGTCTTCAGTTTGGTAACGCACCATTACCTTCTTTGGTGTTTTAATGCGGCGTGGATTTCTTACCGTCAGGAAATCCGTCTGCTTGGTTGCCTTCCAATATCATAAAAAACGACGGGTTGCACTCCATTAGTGCCAGCAGAAGTGAAAACTTGAATATTAACGTTGTGCATTTTTGATGTTTTGAAATGGTTAGGGAAATTTTTTTTAATTATTTATCATGGCTTTAATTATCAGTATTTCATTCAGTCATTTATGTGGTAGAATAAAATAGTCATTTATTGCGCTATCGTACACAAACATGACAAAGCGAATATTAGCGCAAGCGCCCTGCGCCGTCTTAGGAATTTTCGATCAGGTCACGTATCCTGACGCAAATTTTAAAATTTTTAACCATTCCAAAAAGTGCGCAACGCCACTAAAGCTAAAGATGTTTTCACTTTAAAAAAAAACAGTAGCAGTCGTGGGACTGCCGATAGAAGTGAGAACGGAACGATTAAAACTATATGCAAAAATTATTTGAAATTTTTTATGTTTTATTTATTAGTTACATATGATGGGTAAAACAAATCTTGAACAAAATAAAATTACAAAGAGGTTTTTTATTGGCAAACATACAAACATTTGTGTATTTTTAAGTGTTGTATTGTAATATTGTGTGTGTATTGCTGTTGGCATGTCGAAATAAAGAAAAAAAAAATTAATATACAATTATTTTGTCAGTCAGAAATAGCATCGACTATTATAGTCATTTATGTGGTAGAATAAAATAGTCATTTATTGCGCTATCGTACACAAACATGACAAAGCGAATATTAGCGCAAGCGCCCTGCGCCGTCTTAGGAATTTTCGATCAGGTCACGTATCCTGACGCAAATTTTAAAATTTTTAACCATTCCAAAAAGTGCGCAACGCCACTAAAGCTAAAGATGTTTTCACTTTAAAAAAAAACAGTAGCAGTCGTGGGACTGCCGATAGAAGTGAGAACGGAACGATTAAAACTATATGCAAAAATTATTTGAAATTTTTTATGTTTTATTTATTAGTTACATATGATGGGTAAAACAAATCTTGAACAAAATAAAATTACAAAGAGGTTTTTTATTGGCAAACATACAAACATTTGTGTATTTTTAAGTGTTGTATTGTAATATTGTGTGTGTATTGCTGTTGGCATGTCGAAATAAAGAAAAAAAAAATTAATATACAATTATTTTGTCAGTCAGAAATAGTCGATGTATTAGAGTATACGTGTACACAGGCTACTGCGCGTGCGCTAGTCTGGCTCTCCATAGCTATAGATATACTATTATCATTAGCATGTCGGTGACGCGAACCGAGGATTTTACCCTCTACCAAAACGCTCAACGCGCCTAAAGAAGTTTGCACTTCAAAAATCCACTTTCAATTATAAGCAAATGCTAAAATACTACCAGCAAGGATTTAATCAATAATTACAATACTCAATGCTACTCTGCCAATGACAATCGGAATTTCGAGTAAAGTTAGTTTGTTGTGAGGTTTGAGCGTTGGACAAACTTAGCTTTTCGATTGGGAAACCACCGGTAAGTTCTGTCGTCGGAAAATCGACAAGAGCACTTTAAATGGCACAGTATTGTAAATTTTCAATAAACTTTCGTGGAGTGGTTTTAAATTAGCAGATTATTTGCGAGCGATCACCGGAAAAAGACACGAGTAATATTAAGAGTTAATTGTGGCTTATAAAACCATTGATGTTACAGGTGCGACGATTTTTGTGGTCGGAACGTTAGGCCAGTTATGCAAGTCTAACGGCAACTCTACCTTCTAGACCCGAACATGATCGAGTTATGGCGGCAGAAATAGGTAAGACGGTGGATCCCTTGCAAATGCTGCAGATCCGTTCCACCTTGTGAACTGCCTTGTTTTGACGTTTTGCCTCTGCTATGAGAATTCCTGTAATACGCGGAATAAAAAGCAGCCTTCCTCGGAACATAAAATATTTACCAGTCAAGTTTCTTTACGACCGCTTTACTTGACTCGGCGTGACTCCCTGTCAGATAGATAGACAAAAATCTAAAAATGCTGGAAATGTGTTATTCTGCCCAATGTTAGTTTATTTTAACTATTATTTTTTTATTTACAGGGTTTTTTCGAAGTAGTTAACGATATTTCAACTAGCGACTCGGAATGGGTACCTAAAATCTTAAAAAATAATAAAAAAATCATAAATAAAAATATTAAAATTAAAAACATGGTTATATATACTAAAAAGCTAGTGCTACCAGCTGTTTGACGTATATCGCGGGGGATCGTTGACCTTTTGCGGAATATTAAAAGGGCTTAAACTGTTTATTATGAATCTGACTTTTGTAATTTTTTTTACTAATTCAGTTAATTATGTTAAATATCCAGCCTCAATTTTGTGCACTAAGTATTATTAAGTATTATTAGTATTTTGTGCACTTACGTAATGTCTAGAACTAACTCTTCTACAGATTTATAATAAAAAAACATCTTCACAATCATATCCCCGAAGTGGTAGGCAGAGACACAACCAGGGCACCCACGACCAGCCGAAGACACTAAATCCCACAATGTGATAGGTGGCAAGCCTATCGCCAACCGGGCACATTTCCAATCTCGAAAAACTTTTTTTTATTAGAAAATTGGAAAACCCAATTTTCTTTTTGTTGCCCTACCCGGGATTGGAGCCCGGGACCTCATGCAGTCAAGTCCAACAACTGAACCGCTAGACCACAGAGGCGATAAGTAAGTATAGGTAGCTAAGATCAAAACAAAATTCCATAAATTTACAAACAGTGAACATTTTAAAGCGTGTATTTTAAAAATGTTATTTAAGGAAAATCAACTCTAAACAAAATGTATAGCACCATTTAAGCTTGTTATTTATGTTCCACATGAGGAAATTCTGAGCTCTAATGGAAACTACTTAACCAAAACATAAATATAAAAGTTATTGCGAAAACATGATCGTTTAGCCGTTAGCGTTCAGACCAAAATAAATGGCCAAATTTACAACGTAGTAAAAAAACTTTATTGGCCATTCTTATTTTATCACACTGTTATTTAATAGCAACCTTCTAAATGCAAAGAAAATGGACCTTAGCGGTTTTACTTTTAGGGGAGCGAACGAGATGTTTCAGTTGATGATATGTGTCTTCTTCCACGAACACCTGCATGATCGAGGGTCTTTCGTTGCATAGCCGTTATTCTAGGAAGTTTTAACGAAGAAGAAACTCTTTATTGCAAAGTTTGCATTCCAATTTCAAATTATTTAAAAAGGAAACAAAGTAAATTTTGACCTGATCGGTGCCACGGCCTTACACGTTCCTGTAGCCATAAAGTCAGCGCTTGCCGTTGACGTGTTCCGGTTCGAAAGATAACGTACCTAGCCGTTAAGCTTACTATATCTCAAGGCCTAACATCCCGGCCTCAGGTTGGCGACGCACTATTATTACCTTTGGTATCTCTAAGCTGCGTGATTCCTTATTATCAGGAGATCCGTCTGCTTGTTTGCCATCCTATATCATAAAATCCAATATTTTCGTAGCCGTCTTTATGGGACAAATAGCCAGCTGTCACAACTGTCAATATTTTTTCAGGGTGAATTTTTATTACCAATTTGAAAATGACTAGTACGAGTAAAACTAGATGCCATTACCTAAAGCTTGCACGAAGCGGACGTAACATTTTTAAACACATATTTGATATAATATTCCTCAGAAACTAAGTCATTTATCCTAATGCTATAACCTATTACCTGAAGCACTCCAAACCCTTTCCTATATAATGCCGGTCACGTCTGACCAGATCTAGTTTTTATCTATAACTAGCTGCCCGCCCGGAGGTTTGCACGTGACTTCACATTTTCGGACTTACTTTGGTGGAACAGTTTTTATGGAGCAGTGAGTCAAGCGAATGGAAAATATAGTGATATTCATATTTACTAATTATGAGAGGTAAAACTTACAAATAGTGCTTTTAGAAAAGTAATGAGTACAAAGATAGCAAATGATTTTGAAATGGTCTCACATAAATTTTATCAATATTCTACTAGTACCTACTTTTTATGTTATACCTGTTATACCTACTTAAACTGCATAATTTTTCGCATATATCGATAAAAAGCAAGCTATATGCCTTTAAGATTGATCGCCTCTGTAGTCTAGAGGTTCAGTTGTTGGACTTTACTGCATGAGGTCCCGGGTTTGAATCCCGGGTCGGGCAATAAAAAGAAAATTGTTTTTATTCAATTTCCTAATAAAAAACATGTTTCTCGGGATAGGATATGTGCCCGGTTGGCGATAGGCTTGTCACCTACCACATTATGGGACTTAGTGTCTTCGCCAAGTCGTGAGTGGTTGTGCCTCTGCCCACCTCTTCTGGGATATGGGCGTGAAGACACTTTTTTTATACTTAAACTGCATAATTTTTCGCATAAATCAAATTGAAAAAATTTGTACTGTTAAGTTCCCCCGTGTTGGTTCGGGCTCCTTTGCAGAATAGACCAATTGCCTGGCAGCTCGTAAAAGGCGACCGCTTTCCGTCACTAACACCGTGACATCTGACTGAGGTGGTAGAGTTTCGCAGCGAATCACCCGGATTGGTACCACCGCCTTACCTATTCCTGCCGCCATAACGTCATAACGTGTTCCCTACCAGTGCGGCAGTCTACCAAAAGTGGTATTGTTCGTAATGACTCTTTTTAACTTAGCTTGCCTTTTAAGATTTGCATGGCAGATAGCCACATGACTTATTCTACACAGAAGACCCAGACCAACATAGGGAAAGATAAATCAAGTATGTATTAGCGGTTAGTGCTAGCCCCGATCTTTTAAAAACATCTCACGTTAGCCAATATCTTATTTTTGATGGACTCGTAATAAATTATAGAAAAATTATTTTATTTAATTCTCTTACAAACAGTTTAACAGAATGTAATTCAAAACCAAATAACGAAGTAAGAGACTGGTGTCTGCAACTAGGATACCCTGTGCGAGCAGATCACCAGGCCCCACTTCAGATCACGGATACTATAGTATTCCTTTACACTCGTGTTAGAGAAACAGAAATTTATAATGATAACAAACACCGCAAAAATAAAATTTTAGTAATAATACAAGTAAATCGTTATTAGTTTCATATTTCTACAAATACGTAAACAACAAATCCTACAATTTAATTACAAATCATTAATTAGTGATTATTATTATAAGTATGTATATCCTCAAATTTCACTTTTTTTTAATAAAATTACAAAATTAATTGTTACTGAGTGTGTGTGTGTGCCCGTATGTGAGTGTGTATGTGTAAAAAACGCTTAAGAGGGTGTAAAAGACGTGTGTGTATGTATAAATCACGTTGGTTATACATTCAGCAGGACTTACATCATCACCTATTCTTGTCGCCATAACGTCCAATGCTTGCCGTTGACGTGTTCCGATTTGGAGGGCAAGGTATCCGGTAAACTTACTTTTGCTGCATTACCATATTTGGTGTCTCTAGTCGGCGTGAATTTCTTACCATCAGGAAATCCGTCTACTTAGTTGCTCTCCATTATCATAAAAAAATATTGCTTTTCTCTTTATAAGAACCTTCTGACAAAAATCAACACAATAAAAAAGCAAAGTTGGTCTATCCGTTCAGGTGTAATGCGATGTTCGCACGAAATGCGTGTTCATTCATATATGTATTATCCTATCTTATTAATATTACAAATGTAAAAGTATGTATGTTTGTTTGTTACTTCGTCACGCAAATACTGCTAAATCAATTTTCATAAAATTTGGTACACACATAGAAGATTACTTGGATCAACACACAGGATAGTTTTAGATTAACACACACAGTGTCAGTGGGACCATTACCCACGCGGGCAACGTCGCAGGCAACAGCTAGTATTGTTATATATACAGATGTGTGTAAAAGTTAAGTTTGTAGTTGACCTTAAATAAAACCCGCAAAAAGGTTCTTACAAAAGTCATGTAATTAAATCCAACCTTTCCTAGTAAACAACTGACTATAATTTTCTAAGCATCCAGATATGTTATACAGTCTACATACAATAGTCTGTCTAATGGCAGAGCCAGCACATTATCTCTAATTAACCAAGAGGCAGTGGTTTTATCTCCTAACCCCGAGTGTATTTCGGTGGTCCCTTTTAGCACAAGGATTTACCTTTCTTAATTAGAAAAGGCGGCGAATTTTCTTTGCGAGGAAAATAAGATATTTGCGCATTGTTTAAAATATTTTTAGGACTTATGTAATAAAAATGAATAACATTGATCCCTTAAGCCTCATTTTCAGTGAAAAGATCTGAGGATTTTCAATGACGATGGTGCTTTGTCTGTCCGACAGGTTGTTGTCTTTGTCAATGTGAAGATATGTCAGTTTTTTAGGGAATAATTTTACGAATCAGAATTATGGGACACATTTTATGTAAAAATATCGGGATGACCGAGCTTTGCATGGTATTTTTTTTAAATGATTCCTAGCTAGATCGATTTACCGCCCCCGAAACCCCCTATGTACTAAATTTTATGAAAATCGTTGGAGCCGATTCCGAGATTCCAATTATATATACAAAGAATTGCTCATTTAACGGTATAAAATAAGAGAGTATCTTTACGCCCATATCCCCCAAGAGGTAAGCAGAGGCACAACCAGGGCACCCATGACTAGCCGAAGACACTAAGTCCCACAATGTGACAGGTGGCAAGCCTATCGCCAACCGGGCACATATCCAATCCCGAGCAACATTTTTTTTTATTAGAAAATTGGAAAAAACCCAATTTTCATTTTCGTTGCCCGACCCGGGATTTGAACCCGGGACCTCATGCAGTCAAGTCCAACACCTGAACCGCTAGACTAGAGAGGCGATAAAATAATAAAATAAGATATAATAGACTTGTTCGATCCATTTTAATGTTATATTGCCCTTTTTTTAACGTTTGGAAAATCCCCGGAGCGTATCCGGGGGGAGAGCAGCGGGTTATGTCCCACTCGAACCGACTTAAAACCACATGATGACCTTCCTACCGCCCGGCTAAGAAGCGAGATGGGGTCGCGTTGGCATTCACCATCTCAATGTTATATTGCCCTAATGTATTTTTTTATTGGTCGCCTTGTTGGTTAAGGGGTTACACGACTTTCACTACCTCGAGTCTGAGGCTAGGGTTCGATTCCCGACATTTATGTGATGCATATTTGGTTGTCTGGTGGTTTTTGGGTCTTGGTGTGTTAATTAAATTTCTTCTGGTATTTATTTAATTACTTCTATGCAAAAGCACAATATATGCTCTGATTACTTTGGGGTTAAATTGTATTTTTGTAAACCTTAAATATTCCAGGAATATTTATTTATTTATTTGTTTACCGCAATGGTTCCATGTCATGTTATTATTAACCTGCGACGGAAGAAGTGGTGCTATATATTTGACGTTACTTTATGCGTGAGTATGTGTGAGTGTGTGTGTCTGTAGCATTATAACTTCTAAACGAACGGACAGATTTCAATGCCTTTTTTTTAGTGAAAGCTGAAGTGAATGAGGAGAATGCTATATATACAGAGACGATGTATGTATTAGAATTAATTTTGCTCCTCGGGGCCCCACCACGTGGCACTTAATCATTTTTGACGGCAAACGAAATATCTGACCCCCTTACAGTACTTTGCAAATATTGTAAGAGTCCAGACATTTCGTTTGCTTCCTGTACTTTGAATTTTTGACAGATCGACAGGATCACATTATAAACTTTTTAAAATTGATCCACCTACCCCAGGACAGTGACGCACCATTCATTGTGTTTACAGGTTTTTCATGTGTATTTCATGTAAAATGACGCATACTGAACACTGCACTTGACTATCGTATTTGCGTGTACATATGGAACAGACAATACAAGCCCATGCGAGCATGATATCAGTCTCATACGCGGTACGTCTGGCTAATAACTACGACGAATAATGCTGTTACGTACAGTAAACAATCTAAATATCTAGCCCCTTACACTACTTCAAAAATATTAAAAGGGGGTCAGCTGTTTCGGTTGCTTTCTATACTTGTTTATGGTCAACTAATATATTTCAACATTTTTGTTCGTGATTGACAATTTTGTTAAGCAGATGATATTTAAAACTATTTATTAATGATTCAATTTTCAGCGATCAAAGATGATTTGTTTTGTTTAATAAATTAGTTAACGACACAATACTGGATACTTGCAACTTTATTCAAGTTACTAACGAGACGAGACAGAGACTAAGGAGTGCCAAATGTCATATTCCTATTAGACATTCACAGCTGCCTTCACATTCATTAATCTTTTCATACAAGCATGCTGGGTTCGGAGACTCTTGACTCTGGTCTTAGATAAAACTAAATTAATTTGATCGTGGAATATCAATCCAGTTCTCCTCGGGTATTTACATTGATCCACACAATGCGGTCAGCGAGCGTAACACCTTAGATTTTCCGAAGAGTTCTAATTTCTACCGCATTTTATCCTACTTTAATCTATTTTCTGAAACATTAATATTTCGCTTCCATAAAATAGCATTGGGGCAAGCACAGTTTTTTTTTTTTTATTTTTTTATATTATAGGAAGGCAAACAAGCAGACGGATTTCCTGATGGCAAGAAATTCACTTCGCCTAGAGACACCAAAGATGGTAATGGTGCGTTGCCAACCTGAGGTCAGGATGTTGGGCCTCGAGCAAAAGTAAGTTTACCGGCTACCTTACCCTCCGAACCGGAACACGTCATGACGTTATGGCCACAGGAATAGGTAAAGCGGTGGTACCAATCCGGGCGAGTCGCTGCGAAACCCTACCACATAGTAATAAACATACCAGAATGTAATAATCTATACATTATATAAAAATAAATGCTCATTTCGCGTGTTCATCACATTACGCCTCAACAGATGGACCGATTTTGCTAATTCTTAATTTGTTGTATTCAATATTGCCAGGAGATGGCTGTTACGAAAAGAAAATGTGAAAAACAATGCCTTAATCTACACAAACTATTAGTATCTGTTCATATACGAAGTTCGCCGGGTTGGTTTGCAGCTTAACTGCCATTCAATTACATATTAAAATTTTAATATTTATTCAAATATTAAAGAATTCGCTAGACCCGTTTTCAATAAAACTATCACTCGTTTAATAATAGCATCTGGAGATACTTTGGTGATTTATTATTAAGCTATTATCCTCGTAAACAGAAAAAGAGCCGCAAAACCAATAAACCCAATGTGTCTTCAATAGTTATTAATACTAACATGAACATAAAAATAAAGGAGCACATAACAATACCGATAAAATATCACGATACGTTAAAGGAAGACCTCTTAAATCCATAGAGGCCTTTACAAATTAGAAACTAATCATACAGCACCAATTGCGTTGCTCGAAGAGGTTCATTCCCCCAATCCCAAGCTCGAGTTAACGGTGCTGTTACCACCCTGCCAATTAGCTTTTACTGCCCTTGTGGTCCGATAACTACTCCACAGGACTTATCTATCGAGCTTGATATTATGAGTCAGTAAACATTGACTGTAATGGAATCTATACTTGCTATCGTCGGCACTTGGTGGTACGCCATTGTATACACTTTTTTATGTGAGCGCTTGTGCTTTTCCATTATACACTTTATTTAATACTTTATGTTACTCTAAAACCTACTGGTTTCACTTTTTACAGCATCATCAGGACTTTGTAACTAAAGATAAATGTCTGTTTTAATTTAACATTCGATATTTATTTGGTTCGAGATTCATCATCATCGTTTCAGCCATAGGACGTACACTGCTGAACATAGGCCTCCCCCGTTGACTTTCATTTCGACCGGATGGAAGCGGCCTGCA
>NJDD01003013.1:0-48521 GCA_002245505.1 Calephelis nemesis
GCACCCCAGGTACTGAGCCCCCCCGCCACGACAAGGCTTGGTACCCTGGGGGGGAAGGCGCGTAGCCCTACCTAACATATTTTAACTTACATTAATTGTGTATTAATGTACATTCAAAACACACACTAAGGTAATATTAAAATAAATTGGTATAAATTATAAAATAAATTGATATAACTGATATAAATATAAACCATTATTATATAAAACGTGAAAACAATCAAAGTCAAATAAATATAATTAAAATGTTATGTTTTCCATCAATTATTGTCGTTAAAATATTTATTAACTATGTAATATTCTTTGTTTGAAAGAACCTTCTTTACGTAATTTTTAAATTTTCTTTTTTGTAATCCGTTTATACTTTCAGGAATTTTTTATACATAATTCTTGCAAACTCCAATAAAACATTTTGACTTTTTTCAGTCAAAGCTTTTGCACTGCTAAATTATTTTTAATTATCTCATTTATATTGTGTATGTGTCCCTGTGTTTTTTCAATTAATAAATATTTTTTCTGGCAAACAGTATTATATACTTTTATATTATATTTACAAAATAAAACTTTAGTTTTTTCAAAATCTGCTTTAGAGACAGAGTGAGTTCTACTACACATGTTATATAGGTATTGCCAGTATGGCGTTGTTGTGCAAAAAAGAGAATATAGCTTACATCTGTAACTCTGTCCTACGGTGAAATACCATAAGACAGATGACAGTAAAAAATACTAAAATAAACAAGTTTTGCAATCTTCACACCAATTTTCTGTTTAATTCTCCATATGGCATACGCTGCTAAGCTAAGTCTTTTAGCTAGACTTAGTTTTTATAGGCTCTACTGCAGTTAAGAATATATTTTAATGCCGATGAAAGTCGTTTCATTTACTAAATCCAAATTTTATCATTATCTAAGGTGAGTGTTTTTGCCTTAAAAATTAAATATCTATTATTCATCAATCAATTAGTAATCATCGATGTAGATCAGAAAAGTAACGGCCCAAAAATAGATCTCTGTGGAACACTCATATGCAAAAATGTGCGTCAGGACTGTATTCCATTAATTTGAATTATTTGTTCTAAAGCTTTGCTGAATGTAATAGCTGGCTAGTTTCACAAATAAGGTGATTTTTGATTTAACTTTTTTTAAACAATCAAAATAAATTTAACAAAACGCTTTAAAAGTTTCCAGAATACAGACATTATGACGCATGACTTCCGTGTATTAATCCTTGCGTAATCGACTTTTAGTTAAAATGGTATGACGGATGAGGAACGTCCGTGGTGTTTTAAAAAAGCGTGACGTCAGCATCGCTGATGCCACAATTGTTGTTTGCATGGTGATGACTCATTTTGGGTCCTTTCAAACAAACTTCACAAGTGTTTTTAAACTTCGTTTATTAAACGGGCAGCGTAACGACGTCCCTGAGGTCCGTACTGTGCGGCGATCGGCGTGTGAATCGTGAATGCCTTATCGCTTCCAATGCAGCCGTACTTATAGGGCTCCACGCACGTGCAGGACGCAGGTGCAGGTGTTTACAAGTCGTTAGGCTAAGTATTGAAATAACAATGATAACGTTAATTTCACATCGCAATAAACTCATAGTAATCAACTGATGGTTTATAAACTAATTTTCTGGACATCATCGAATTATTTAACTTAATTATTCTAGTTTTTCACAGGAACTAAAGTGGTTGCGCCGACAGGTATAATTTTACATAATGTCAAAAACTGCCACGTCATTAACACAAATATTAAAAATGTAGCTAAATGTAACAGAGTCTTAAACTTTACAACATACCAAAAGCAGCAATTTCTTCTCTTGTTTAGAATTTTAATGATTGAAGGACTTTGTCGCTTCATCTGAAGTTATATACACATATAAATATCTAATAAAAAAAACAAATGACATTTCACAAGTTTCAACATTTTATTTCAACATGATTTCTCCTGTAACGGATGATACGACATAGTTGTTGTAGAACTTAAGTATAATTAAGGCGGTGGATCCTGACTCGAGCAATTTACAGACAGCACTCCAGCAAAAGACCACCACTGGGAATTGATGTCCACTATCTGTTTTGTGCCAACTATTTATCTATTAAGTACCTCACAATATCATTAGCTGGTTTTTCAAGGTAGGTTAAATTGACTTTGAACGCCGGAGGCTGAATTTTTCAACTACAAATATTTGTCAACTTCCAATTTACATTCTTTGTAGGAGAAAGTGAAGTTATGTGTCAAAAAATGTAATAGAACGAAACGTCTCCTCCTAGCTTAGTGGCACAGTACACACAATACTGTACAAGAGGCGAATTGACGAGGCCTCAGCGGTTTTCACGATGTTGCAGTAGCGAATGCTACGTCAAAACGTTTCGCTATTAGTTGTTTCTGTGATTCAAAAATCTTGAGAGCGTATTTCTGTTTTTCTGGGATTAACCGGTTCCATGAGATTTTCTACTAAGACTTATAATAGTTGTAAAGTTATTGAAATTCAATTGATTGATCGATAAAGAACAGTAAATGCTAAAATGAAAGAGTGTTTTTTTTTATTCAATCAGACGTTACATTGCGGAAATATTTTATAACAGATGTACCCAAAATAAGCCTTTATTTTGTTAATCCAACGTTAGTAGTGTAACTGTTTGAGGTGGGGCTGTAACACTTGTTAGGATTGTCACATTCTGTGTAATTTTGAGGATTGTTTGGCTTATTTTACATCTGCAAAAAGAGGACAAAGCTATTGATTCCAGGGAGTGTACTCGTTAGTGTTTTCAAAAAGGCTTAATTTCATACTGTTTCATATCTCTACTGTGCCAGTGGCCTACAAATGTTTATGGAAAAAATGGAAGCCAAGATAAAAAAACAGTCTGCCCTCGGAAAGCGAAGAATTAACTGTTACAGGTTTTAGGTTTAAAATACTAGTAGCAATAAACACTTTTCCAAATCGGGTTTTTATATTTTAATACAATTTGTTTATCCAAGACTTCAAAGATAGCTGAGTAAAGCTTTCAGATATTAATTAAAATGGAAACATTTCACTAAAATGTAAACTTGAGTTCTTTTTAATTGTTGCTTAAAACTTTTGCCAATCAATTTAAAGGTTTAGTTAACAAGCTCCTTTATTAATGTAATTGGGTGCTCATGTCCCTCAACGGAAAAAAGGGTTTGAACGTTAACACTTTCAAGATGTGTGTATGTGTGTGTAGTGTGCGTGCGTGCGTGTGTGTTAGTCTCTCTCTCTCTCTCTCTCTCTTTCTCTGTGTGCGTGTGTTTGTGTATGTGTGTGCGTGCGTATGTGTGTATGTGTGTGTGGCATCGTAACCTTCGTACGGTTAGTCCGATTTCAATGTGCATTTTATTAAAAGTCGAAGGAATCAAATTGGTTTTAAGGTATATAACTGATTTTGTCAAAGTTTAATAAAAATCCTCAAGATGGTTTGAACGACCAAAGCCTTGATAATTTCATTGGTGTCTACATCAGTACATTTTTTAGTATCTTTGTTGCGCTATTAGATAAGTATCTAATATCGAAGCAATAATAGAACTGTCACAATTTTATTGATTATTTGAAAAGGCGCCAAAAACACTAGCCATAAAATTTCTTCACATTCTTCACTTTCCAAAAAAGTAAAAACTGTATCACCACGCCAATATAGATGAGCAGACGTACATCCATGGCTCTCAAGATAAGCTAAGATAAAATGTTTAGTCCCACAATGGAACGGGATTTTTGTCAATCTTGGCCAACAACGTATCGAATAGTACAATCGGGGAATCGAATCCGAGACCGCAAGTAGTCAATGAACACACTTATTACTAAACCACAATTCTATTCTAATCTATAATTAATTAACAAACATATACAAAACCACACCTAAGTCTGGCAAAAACCTTTACCCTTTAAGCCTATTAAAATAGAGTAAATTTTAAAGCGAAGTAACTTACCTTAATTAACGAGGTTGCCCTTGACCTATAGCTAATAAACTAGTGCAAGTTTGACCTTTACATGTTATAACAGGGCTAAAAATCAGAACAACTATCCAAACAAACTCAAGCTGGTATCGCTTTAGTGATATTTGTTAAGTAATCAAGCTCACAACTTTCGGGGAATTATTCCCTTAATTGCCCCAAATTATAGGTATCTGCTTACACTTTGTTGGCTGTTTACTCTTTGGGATAAGCTTAACGAGAGGCAATTAGAATTTTATTTATCAAGATTTAATTATTAATTTATTTGTCAAGAATATTTTGATAAGAATGTATTTGGAATCGTACGGCTATGTCGTGTTGTAAATTTACTATAGCGTCCGTCTTGTTATCCTATTAATATTACAAATGCGAATGTTTTTGATTATGTATTAATGTTTGCTGCTCTTTGACGCTCGAATGGCTGAAGGGATTTGTCTGAAATTGGCAAATAAGCAGACGGATTTCCTGATTGATGAAATTTCCTGATGAAATTCGCACCGCTTAGAGACACCGAAGTTGAACGATGCGTTGCCAACCTGAGGCCGGGATGTCAGGCCTTGAGCAAAAGTAAGTTTACTAGTTACCTTATCCTCCGAACAGGAACACGTCAACGACAAGCACTGACGTTAGAGAGGTAGGTATGGGTAAGCCAGTGGTATCAATCCAGTCGTTGCAAAACTCTATCGCCTAGTCAGATGCGACGGTGTTAATGACGGTAAGTATATGCTCAATCGCCTTTTATGAGCTGTCCGACAGGAAGGTCTATTCTGCATAGGATCCCGGACCAACACAAGGAAAAACTCTATCGAACTCCACCAACAGGTAATCAGCTCCAATGAAACACGAGTAAAACCGTCTATATTTAAAATCAGCAGTATGTGCTAAAGAAACGTAATATTAATACGTACAGAAGACGCATCGTCGAATAAACTCAAGCAAAATTGAAAATTAAACCGTAGTCTAAAGGCTCAAATTGCCTTGAGTGAGCACACCCACCTCATGCATTCTAATCAAAATTGAAATATATGACGTTGATTGACTTATATAGCGCTAAGTGTAATTAAAATAATTAATAGGACGTGACGTACATAATATAGTTTTTATCGCAAGAGGTACCTACGCCGCCTGAATACACTTAAATTTTGAAGTAAAATCCCCCAGGTATAGGCTCATGTGATTTACGAATAATGTAACTGAAGGACAGATAATTGACTAGTATAATACTTTGATGAAGACGTATGTTTGGAATCGTGTCACTGTGTCATCTTTGTTCAGTAACTTTTTAAAGGAAAGGTGGTTCTGAAGGCACCAAGATTTTTGTTTTTAAATAACTAAAAAATGATTACTTTGGACTGTTTCTTTTTGACAGTCGATTTTAACATGTTTTAGCGGATTCCAAAAAAAAAATTCTCAATTCTATTGTATGTTTTTTGTTACTCGATTACCCGGCGAATAAAAACCGATAGTGAAGGCTTTTTTTAGAACGATAGTCTATTATTCAGATTGAGATTAAAATTTAATTTTATCACTTTATCCTACTAGTATTTTTTGAGTTATATACAATAACTAATTAAGATTTATTTATACTTTTGGTCGTTCATTTGTCGAAACTCGAAAATAACAAATTTTAATATCTTGTTGATAAGAACGTTATCTTTATTCCTCAAGACCAACTACTTTGTTTCCAAACTTTTTAGTGTGCTATCTGTGATCTTTTATCATCATCATCAATATATTTGTTTGTATGTGTCAAATGCGTGATAGTGTGGGTAATGTTTTATTTATTTATTTAATGTACATTATAAGCATTATTATTGAAAAATGTTAGCGTTCTGTACTTCTCCTACATATAAACTATAAGTGTGCCAAATTTCATACTCCTCCGTCAGTGCAATTTTTAGTAAAAAGGGATCCAAAGTTTTGGCATCATGTATTAATATATAGATTAAATACAACATCAATATCGATGTCGTCAAGATAGACAAACAATTATGCTTTGATAAGTATAACTCTAAACTACTAATTAATTTTTTGTTTGAAAACTGACGTGATTGATATTGTGTGAATATAATAATGTGTGGGTAATGTAGCTAAGAACTATCTTAGATACTTTACTACTTGAGAAAACTAGAAAATAGCCTTGTCAAAAAAGGGTAGCAGTTTTAGTAGTTTTTATTTTGATATCTTATCAGGTTTCCGCATAAGAGCTAAGTAACATGAGAGCATAGGCGCAGGGGGCATCTAGTAATTAATAGAACAATTTAAATAGTTGTCTTACTTAGAATATGCCAATCTAGAATACTCAAAAACAAAATGAATAAAGCTATTTAAAATGTAATTATACTCAGCGAAAATGTAAAGGTCTGTCCGGTCAGAGAGATCAAATTGTGGGTAAATTTGATCTGTACACGCATATTTTTTGTAACGGTTTTTGTGTCACCGCAAATTGTAACCATACAGCTAGGGCTGTTAACAATAATTTTTTTAACTGCAAACTTATTTGGTTAATAAAAATAGGTAGCGTTACTTTTATAAATATACATTGTGAAAAAAAAACAGTATGCGCACAAAAGTCCGAGCTTCTCTTCAAAAGTTCAAATTAAAATTAGGATTTGGTATAAAATTTTAAGCTTGTAATCGTAACATCACAGTTAACTCTTTTCAATATTGAAAAAAAAACATGATAAGTTACATAACGTCATCATTAGAACATAAATTATTAGTACGAGTAGATAAGTGTCATTAAAAAAATACCGTTTTTTTTAATTTAAAATGTTTTTATGGATACCACTTCTGTGGTCAAATGGTGTGGTATTACATTTGAATGCATGAGATCTCTCGGTCAGGCAACAAAATATATTTTTTTTGCCTGGAATAGGATAGGTGCCCGGGAGGCTATAGGGTTACCAATTATCACAACATGGTGTCTTTGGCTAGTCATGTGTACCCTAGCTGTAGCTTGTTTTTTCTTAATAAATATACTTTTTTCAATGTTTATTACCGGTTTTTTTTTTAATTTGTAATATTTTTTTATGAGAGGATATACATTATACGGTTGTGATGTTTTTGCTTATACTTCGTCCCTGCAAGAGTTATTGAAATAATTATATTATTGTACAGTTTTAAAAATAATTAAATATCTTAAGCTTCAATTGAGATTTATCAAATTAAAAAAAAAACTTATTGTAGCGATAAAATTGTGTTCAAAATTGCGAAGAACATCTAGTGCAATATTCAATGGAGTTTTATTTTATACAAACGGTTAAAAAAACAATTGTTCTTACTAACAATATGGTCCATTAAGCCTTTGTTACAGTTATACTGTTGGCTTACGAGTAACGTATAAAAACGGTTTGAACTTATTTTCGATAGATTTAATATTAAAATAAAAATTTAAGTCAAAGTTCATTAATGTATTTGATATTTCAAAAATATGAAGGTTTACTAAAAGCGTTCAGGAAAAGTAATTTGATTGAAAGAAAAGAAAATCGATGAAAATAACTTTCAAGTTAATTAGTTGAGGCAATATAATATTATTATTGTAATCGTTACACTTTGTTTTAATATACATACTTACATTGAGGCAATATGTGTACAATGAGGTTGTAAGTTCGTAGTTAATATTTAAAAAAAAATCTTCTTTTATATAGCGTTTATATAAGTTATTTCTTAAATATATATTTTTGCTTTTAATTTATTTAATCTTGTATTGTATTGTAATTGGAATTGTAACGATTATAATATTTTATTATTGTAATCGTTACACTTTGATTTAATACAAATGCTTTTAATGGGTAATTTTATTTTGTGTATGACAACCCTTCGAAATATCACCTACCATACATATTTATGACGTAACAGCTGGCCTTTTATCTCGGGCACAATTTCCGCGAAATACGGACGAGATCCAACATTAACTATAAAATAAAGTGCCAGCAATATATTCTGTGGATAGTATTTGCCAGTTATATTGCCTTCGGCTTCACCCATACGCCTGTATGAACTTGAGCCCCATCTTTTTATGTGATGAAAGAGCAAACAAACGTACGGCTCTAATGATAGTAAGAGACACATGTAACGAGTTTGTAGCTGCTCCGTGGCTTTGTGATAAGACTTACAGTGCAAGTCTACCAGCTAACCTATCCTATAGCCTGTAAGGCTTCACAAATGCATGAGTACGCCGCAAAAACAGATAAGGCGGTAGATCACTGCCCGGACATGTCTACGATAGCTTAAAAAAAGACGTAAGGTTTTCAAAGGTTATAGAGTCTGAAATCAAATATGATCTTCAAATTTAATTTTATAATTGACCCCGGACAAGCGGTATAACCCTTCAAAGTTTCTGAAAAATAAAAATAAAAGTGAAGTTTATCTATTTATGATGCTACAGACAGACACATGCTCACAAACTTACGACATCTCTCTTTTTGATGTGCTTTAGATAAACTGTTAACATAAATACCGTAACTATTAAACTATACCTACCCATCACCCACCTCCCAATTCTTATATGAGATCCTTGACATAAAGTTCTCGTCGTCAGAAAATATAAAAGATCTAGTTAAAACGAATCTACCGAGTCCAAACTTAATGGGTTTACCAGTAGGCATTTAGTTCATGTCAACAGGTAACAAAACAATAGGAAATATATTATACTTGAGGTTAGCCCTGGCTATTCACGGCTATAAAATATACAAATCAAATCAAATCAAATCAATCATTTATTGCTTCATATGTCACATATAAGGTATTACAAATTTTTCCCACTTGTTGTTTGAAGGACATAATATGTACCCTTTTAGGGTGTTGCAAATTGAAGCGGACCGACCTATTTCTTTCGTTTAGTAAAAAAATGTTATTTCACTACAATTTTATTTTATTTTTGATAATTCTTGTGGATAACATCGATTTGAGCAAACTAAATTCTTTTTACCTACGTCAAGATTTCTTTACAGAGACTTTCTACTTCACAAAGTCATTATTGTTTGAATTTTTTTCCTCAGTACTTTCGTTTTAAGAAACTTTTTTGCAAACTTTGATGTGATCAAAGGAAACATAAACTGTCTCATGCTAACCACTCAACAGTACATTCGTAAGTACCCAGTCGGGCGAACAACAAAGTTTCTGGCAAGTCGATATCAATCTTGAGAAGTTTTACACAAAGCGAATTATGATTTTCGTGAAAACTTCGTAAGGAAATCTAATATCGCATGTACTTGTGATACACGTGTAAGTGAAATACTTCGAAGTATTCCTACAATTTATTTTTATCTACCCGCATATTAGCATACTGTTCGTTAAGTCTCAATTTGGTTTAACTTTGTAAATCAAATTTTGAAGTAACACTTCTTTATCGACGTATGCGAGAAATTTGTATACGTTCATAGGCATAAAGTAACGCTTCACAAAAATATCGCAGTATGTTGTCGCTGAATGTCATACCGTGTTGTTCGTGATTTTTGTTTTTTTTTTTGTTGTCTAAGCCCGGCCATTAAGAAGTTAAGTCCGACGCCGGACTACTAGATCACAGAGAAAACGGGGAAATAGGGTATGACGGTATTCTCAGAGCAAATCCAGCAGGCACACTTTAGACAAGTTAGAGTTAAAAATATCTTCGTAACCATAAGATGTTACAGATTAGAGACAAAAACGGATACCGTAAAACGGGGTGACTAGAAACAATTTTGAACTTTAAGGCCATTGTTCATAGTGAAACGAACAAAAATGATAAGTAGAATCTATTTCATTTTGTGAGTTAGATCTACCTCTATTATTTTAAAGCATTTTAAACCCACAATTCATTATAAAATACAACAACAAAGAGGTCACTAGAAACAAATGCTAGGGTTGTCGGTTGTCGAATTTGTTTAACCGACTTAATAATATAAGAGTACCTTTACCTAAGTACCTTTATAAGAATAAAGTTTTTTATAAGTGCGCAAAATTTTATGTTAAATATTCTTGGATGCTATTTTGTATCTTATTGTCATAGATTTTTTTTTGTTTTTTACCCTGTACCTATCACCTGTACCTGTATATACACGCGGCATTGTCACCAATCATGTAATCATTGCCTATATAAATCACAAAACTACATATTTTAATAAACATTAATTTATTAACCTTCGACAAATCTGACCAAAAATTGCATCAAAATCGCTCCATCCATTGAAGAAAGACACAAATACGCACACGCACATATCTGCGTCAAACTTATAATACTGCTTTTTTTGCATTAGGGGCTAAAAATACCTTACATCATTTTGAACAAGAGTTCATTAACCGATAAAACTATGAACCACCGTACGAAAATTGGCTGTCAAATGAATAAAACCGCATCGGAATCAGTCCACCCAGTAGAGAGCTATGTTGCTACATACAGACAGATAGAAACAGACACATGCAAGAGAGAACTTATCACACCCCTCTTTTTGTCAGGTATTAAAAAGAAAAGATTTGATTACGAATTATTGTTTTTTTTAATGACCAACATTCCAAACACTAAAGCTACATAATATATCCGACTGGATATGAACAAGGCACTAAATATGACAACCCTAGGGTAAATAGTTCTATTCACCCCATTTTTGTTTCTAATGCAACATAATACGTATCTATTCAGACTAGGTGCGTTTTACTTCCAACCCATTCCCGTATCTTAGTCACCCCTCATGTGTATGCTTTCCAACCAAATTACAGATAAAGTTCTCATGATTTTAAATTTAACGTCGAATTCTAGAAAAAACTAATAAAATTCACCCATTTTTGATCAAAATCACAGGAGGAATAACTTATTTACGCAAGCAATATCAGTAACCCAAAGTAAATAATCCAAAATAACAAAGTTTTTTTGCCCATTAAACGAAGCGGTTGAACGATTTTCTTTGAATTTGTTTTTATTTTTAGTGATGTCAAAACATTTAGTATTTTTGTGTTGCCATAATAATAATAATGTTGCAAATTAAGAAAAATACAAAAAAAAAATTACTTTACGTTTATTACTTATGAAAAACCAGAGGCAAAAACTTTTTCGATTTTGTCTATAGTCAACCCGTGCCTTCGATTCATCCCGTTTTACGGTATGTTGAAATCTGATTTTTTAAAATTTACTTGCCTGAAATAAAAAAATTGAATTTATGAACGTGTCAATACTTCATTGTACATTTTATCGTGTGAGTATGCTGAGGCGTTAATTTATGTCGCACTTAGACAAAGATTTTTAGCTGGCCTAAATTCTATAAGTATCACATATTGATTTTATATAGTCCTTACATTTTTCAATTAAAAATTATTAAAAAAAGAGATTAATAATTATTAAAACTTGATCTTCTGATTTCCTATTTGAGAAAATTCAGAAAGTTGAGATTAATGGTATAAAATCGACAGGTGCTACTGTTAAAATGGGTGCCCCCCTGGGCTTCATTCTGGGACTATTTTTGTTACTCATAGATACATAAATGTTTTGCCTTACTACGTAAGAGATAATCATGGAATAGTATTGTTCGCGGATGACACTTAACTGTTATTAAAATTTAAAAAAACAACTGGGTAAGCATGAAACGAACAATGCGATTTCAACAGTTGAACACTGGTTTAATGTAAATAATCTCTTTCTAAATGAAAAAAAAAACTAAGTGCATCAAATTTTCAGTGCCTAATGTAAGGCATGTAGATGAACAATTGTGATCAATGTACAACTCAACGGGAACAAATTGGACCTACTAGATTCCAGCACATTCTTAGGAATTACTGAAAAGAAAATGTTACAATTGCAAAGCTTGTCATCAGATCGAGCTCAGCAGCTTACACTGTTACGAAAATTAGGCAGTTAAAAGATGTCGACACCGCTAGAATTGTATTCTTATTCTAGTTATTTTCACAGCGTCATGTCTTATGGCATTCTTCTCTGGGGAAACTCGGCTGAGATAAACACAATAATTGTCTTGCAAAAGAGGGCTATATTGGCAATTAATAACTTGGACCCAAGAGTTTACCTTAGAGAAAAGTTTAAGGAAATAAACATTCTAACTTCTCAATAATATTGAGAAGTTATCAAAAAATATATTATATTTTTGAAAACTTCTTATATGTCCATAGAAATATAAATTTATTTAATCAAAATTGTGATGTACGCGGTAAACACGAGAATAAAACAATCTTGTTGTGCATAAATCTCGTCTCCACAGAATCAGTTACTTTTTCTATTGGCCATTGTATACGTTTTAATAATAAACTTCCCGAGCATGTTAAAGATTTACTATTTAATAAATTTAAAATATGTTTTAAATTTAAGTTATATGGTAAGGGTTATTATAATATTACAGAATATTTAGAAGACAGAAATGTTTAGGATTATTTGCGCCTCATATCAATCTCTACCAATTAATTATATATAATTTATAAGAAAAAAAGACAAGCCCGCTGAGTATCTTTCGCCGGATCTTCTGAGTGTGTGGCGGCGTTCCGATCCGGTGGTAGTTTTTAGAATTATATAGACGCGTCACAAGAATCTTTGTATAAATCTACGAGAAAAAATATGTTTTGATTTGATTTTAATATTACATACATTCATATTTTTACGTCAAGTCCCTTATAGAGGTGTGGGCAGATAGTATCGAGTGCCAATAAATAAGATTACATTATTTTCGATCATTATTTTTTGTATCTTGTCCAATGACGATGGTATTTGCTTATACTTCTATATATTTTGGGGAGTAACATTTTTCAGTATAGGTACTACTATATAGTCAGTATTTTCAGTATAATATGTTTATTGGTCTTTATTCATAGCCTTTAATATATTTTGTTCCAGTGTAACAAACATCTTCCTGGTTAACCTGTCAGTGGCAGACCTGCTGGTGACTCTATTCTGCATGCCAGTCCAGATCGCTAAGTCAGTTACATTGCTCTGGTACTTCGGCGAAGTCATGTGCAAGACTGTCAACTTTTTACAAGGTATTTAGTGTAAAGTGTGACTAATTTATATGCTCTGTAAACAGCGTCGTTAGTGTGAAGTAAAGTAGTTAATGTTTGGTTGAGAATTTTACCTCAAAGACACCTATTTACTTAAAAATAGTTTAAAACAATTGTGATAATTATGCAGCCCACTAACAAAACTAAACTAATCTTAAGTTATAACTTGCTTTTTTACGGAAGTAATAGATAGAGACAAAACAAATTTAGTGTTGACATTTCTAGTGGCCTTTAATCTACGTCTTCATAAACATTAATTAAGAAAAAAATTAATATTAAAAAGTATCCTCACGACATGTCCCCGAAAAGGTAAACACAGACGCAACCAGGAATCTATGACTAGCCAAAGACATTAAGTCCACATAATAAGTGATAGGTAACAAGCCTATCGCCAACCCAACACATATCCAATCCTAGGCAACGCTGTTTTTTTTATAACATTGAAAATATTCATTTTCTTAATTTTTTGTTATTATCAAAGTTATAAAAATTTCAGGATTTATTTTATAATGCTCACACTTTAGATACTGAAAGGCAAATAAGGTTTCACGAAATACTGGTTTAGTTCCGATTTTGACCACTAAACAGATAAATACCTCTAATTAGAGGTAGCACCTCTGGTGGCACTATACTTGTCATAATTATTATAAATCAAATATCTTGTTAAATATAATTAGCTCTACCAGTAGCAAGTAGTCAAAATCAAGTAGTGACTTTAGTGTCCATAGGTCATAATTATAAAATGCGTGTATATATTAAAAGAAAAGCATGATTTGATATTTATAAGTACGAGTATACAAATTCTATATGTATGTCCATACATATTTGAAATTGATTGCCGTTGATGTGTTCCGGTTTCGGAGGATAAGGTAACCGGTAAACTTATTTTTTTCCCGAGGCCTAACATCCCGACCTAAGGCTAACGCACCATTACCATCTTTGGTGTCTCTAGTTGGTGGGAATTTCTTACCATAGTTATACCGGTTATAGGTACATAAGGACGGAGCGACGGACAGACAAGGAGGTTTTCGTATATTACTATTAGGCTACAAAACCCCTTACATTAAGTTCAGTTTGCCGACACCGTTGCTTATTTAAAGTAAAACAAAGAGAAGAAGGTAGCTAATTTTTTCGTCTCTAACAATAGACTGAGATGTTACAAATAAGGTTATTTTATGATCTCGTATTAGCCACACAACGGGAAACTGTCCTTATTAAATTCGTCCTTTGTGTATGAACAATGTACTAGGCACTCTGTAATGTTAAAGTAGGTGACAGGAGGAATATTTTAACAATATTAATATCAATAAAAGCAAAGACGGACTTCCAAATTGGACCGAATATTAAGTTTTCTCGCCCTCTCATCTGGAAATTGTCTTTTTAATAAATAAGAACTTTCTTCGATGACTTGTTAAAACAATTGCCCTTTGCTAAATTATTTTGGCATTTTAGGCTTAATTATAAATGTTCATTTTATTTAGAAAGTAAAACTTGTTTTACTTTAAAGATTTTTATTCGAGAAACATTTAGAAATACTTAATACTTTTTGTGTAATAATATTATGACGAATAAACTGTCGGCTCTCCTTTTGGTAAATACCACCTGTAGGCACCAATGACTTTACTGGTGTGTAAAGGTGTGTGGGACTTAGTGTCTTCAGCTAGACATGGGTGCCCTGGCTGTGCTTCTGCCTACCTTATCGGGATATGGACGTGAAGATACTGGTGTGATATTTATAGTTATAATATTTTAATAATTATTGAACTTGTGCAAGAGTACCCCACCTTCAAGCACGGAATACGACAATGACGAAAAATGATAAAATGCCAGCACAAATATGTAGGGTAGTGGTGCCCATAATGACGAGCAAATGCACAGCCTAGTCAGGACTGCATGTATGTATTTGTAAATAATACAATAACCTAAACTGCTAGACATCCAGTAGTGGGCGATGGGGCTGTCTCTACCTTACTGTTCCTATTGTAACAAATACGGTAGTGATAAAATAGGACGGTGAGGGACTTTGCAGGACTTTACACCGATTCTCCCTAAGTACATTCCAGTGTTTTGAATGATTATTCCACCACGTGGACGTCAGCCTATACCTAAGATACACATATAAAATAAAGAGGCACCATGAACATTTATTGTTAAAAGGCAACGGCTAACTTTGCCATCAAGAGTCGCCTAATTTTCTGCTATTTTTTTACCGACTTGAAATAGTGTATTATTTCGACTAAATCTATACTTTTAAAGTAACATGTCCTGACTGACTGATTCATCAACGCCAAGCAAAAACTGTTAGAGTTTAGCCATGAAATTTGGTGAGTAGGGTCATTTGAAAAGACACCCGCTAAGGATGCACTTTTGAAAATTCTACCCCTGAGGGGGTGAAATAGACCCGAATAGAGGTTAAAAGTTTGTTTAGAAGACCATCATTTTTTAGGTTAGAAACATGAAACTTTACAAAGAGTAGCCCAGAAGGGCAACCTATTAAAAATGATTAGATACGTCTTCAGGCGTTTTCTGATAATTCTACCTCTAACAGGGTAAAATAGGGGTTGAAAGTTTGTATTAATGGGCTATAATCAGTTAATATTTAAACTGCTACGCGAACGAAGCCGCGGGTAGAAGTTAGTTTTTTTATAAACATATTTTCATGATTTTTGGAAAGGTCATTAGGATGAGATAATATAAAATTTACCATGATACAACTAGTATTTTTTGAGATACATTTACTTATCTTTTCGACAAGTTCTGTAAGGGGTAGGCAAAGAGCATTTAGTGCCAAATGACACAATCCTTAGAGCTGTCCAGTATAATTTACATTCATTACTCTTTACGTACAAACACGCTGATTTTGGAGACTCTTGATATCGCTTTTTGATAAAATTCGAATAATTTGATCTCTGGAATGTCAACTTGGGTCTGCTCAAATACCAACAACCATCCACATTCGCATCATACATCTATTTTGTTAATGTTTCATTTGCTATTTCTTTGATTTGATTGAATCTTTCTCGGTTCTCACTGTAACGAATGCGGTCTGAGATCCATAAACCATAGATTTTCTAAAGCGCTCTCATTTCGACCGCATTGTTACTACTTTATAAATTTAACAATGCAAAATATACCTATTAGGGTAATTTTCCATGTACACATCCTGTAGCTTTGGTAAAATCTATACGTGTAATAAATATGTAGAAGGGTTAATTCTGTACATTGAAAATATTGAAAAATAAATAGCAGGGGGTGTTACTGGATCGATACCAAACCCAAATATGTGATTAATATTTTTTTGTCTGTCTGTCTGTCTGTATGTTCAGGCATCACGTGAAAACTAACGGTTTGAATTCGATGAAACTTAGTATAATTATACTTTATTATCGTAGGCATAAAATGGGATACTTTTTATCCCGGAAAAATACATAGAAAAAAAATCTTAATTTTTCAGTTTTATCACGCAAAGACCGACATCCGCGCGAACGGAGTCGCGGGCGGAAGCTAGTTGTTAATTATTGATATAAAGTATTTAATCCTAAAAAAAGTAAGTAAGTATTGTAGTGATTTCTCATTCTCAACTCATATTACAATATCGTTATTACATATACTACAAGTATCTTCACGCCCATATCCCCGAAGATGAAGGCAGAGACACAACCAGGGAACCCACGACTAGCCGAAGACAATGGCAAGGCAAGACTTTGCCGAAGGCAAGCCTATCGCCAACCAGGCAAAAATACATTCTCGAGCAACGTGTTTTATTAAAAAATGGTGACAGTTTTATTAAAAAACGAAAAAGACAGTTTTCTTTTTATTGCCCGATCCGGAAATCGAACCCGAGACCTCATGCAGTCAAGTCCAACAAATGGTACGCTAGGCCACATAGCCGACCCTAATCCTAATATTAAAAATGTAAATAGTTCCGGACAAGAGCTACTAGTATTTGCAATGTTTAAACCATCTCGATCGCGTTAGGTTTCAGATTAAAAATTCCACATCAAAATCGGTCCATCCAAAAAAACCCACACATACAAACACACGTCAAACTTAAAATGCCATCCTTCTTTTTCCGTCGGGGTTTAAAAAAGCGAAAAATTAAGAAGAATATTTTTTATAATATCTGCTTTTGATTGTATTTTTGTTAAAGTCTGCAGCTTGACTAGTTTTAATAAGACTTTTATTGGAAAGGGCTTAAAAGGGTATTATTTCCAATTATTGATATTGAAATTTTTAAGGCTCTTTGTAATTCAATTTTATGATTATGTTGAATTGATAAATATTTTTACATCTTTTCTTTCGTTTAATTTTTTGTCTACATTATATAGTTTTATTCTAAACATGGCCTCTGTGGTCTCGCGGTCCGCTATCGGACTTGTCTTATAAATGTCCGAGGTTCGACCCCCGGTTAGTGATAGGCTTGCCACCTACCACATTATGGGACTTATTGTCTTCAGCTAGTCTTGGGTGCCCTGGCTGTACCTCTACCTCCTTCTTCGAGGATATTTATTTACGTGAAGATACTTTTTATTCCAAGTTCCAACGGGTCCTCTGTGAATAATAATAGTCTATCAGCTGCCCGGCCTGCCTGGAAAATATAAAGAGAATAATTACTCGCAAGACTAAGTGATAAAGTTTCGCAGCGACTCGCCCGGATTGGTAGGTACCACCGTCGTACCTCAGCCATAACGTCAGCGCTTGCTGTTGATGTGTTCCAATTTGGAGGGTAAGGTAGTCGGTAAACTTACTTATGCGCGAGACCTTACATCTTGGCTTCAGGTTGGCAACGTACTATGACTGCCTCTTTTGTCTCAGGCGGCATTCATTTCTTATCATCAGGAAATCCGTCTGCTTGTCTGTCTTCTAATGTCATTAAAAAAGACCACTGGTTGTAGACTGCTGTGCAGCACTATTCTGCAAAGAAACCCGGACCAACACGGGGTAAAATTTCTCTACTTTTCAGTATTTCTACGAGTACGTGATGTCGACTAACATCCATAACACAATCATAAAATTTGCTTACTTACCCCGTGTTGGTCCGGGCTCCTTTGGAGAAAAGACCATCTGCCTTCCTGCCAGGCAGCTCGTAAAAGGCGAGCATAGGCTTACCGTCACTCACACCGTGACATTTGACTAGGTGGTAGATTTCCACCGCGACTTACCCGGATTGGTACTACCGCCTTACCTATTTCTGCCAACATAACGTCGTGACGTGTTCCGGTTTAGAGGGTAAGGTAGCCTAAACTAACTTTTGCTCGAGGCCTAACATCCCGGCCTCAGATTGGCAACGCACCATTACCACTTTTGGTGTCTCTAGGCTACGTAAATTTCTTACCATCAGGAAATCCGTCTGCTTGTTTGCCTTAAATTATCATAATAAAAAAAAACTTTGGGATTTGTTTCAATTTTCGTAACTTTCACAAGGGATATTTATTTGTCATTTACTACCAGGTAAAGCCGAGGATAAAAGTTAGTATAGGGGAGTACAAAATTTCAATAATGTTTGATGTTACCGTTGCCAATCGGTGATTACCAATTGGTTGAGAGGAATTGATTACTCAAAGACACAATTACATCCCAATTCAATTCAATTACGAGACGTCACATTCAATTATTGAAATAAAAGTGGAATAATTGAAAGTAATATGATTCCAATTGTAATTAATTTATGTTAATGGCCTTACTCTATGGGGAGATCAAACGAATATATTACTGGAAAGATTTCGTATTGCTCTTTTAAAGCTACTAATTTTTTGAAAGCTTATTTTTTGTACATGTATCTCGTATTTCCATTGAAAAAAAATTAACTGCTAGAGTTCTTGAGTCATTTTTTTGTATGTTATTTGGTCACCACAAAACTATTATTATTTACTATTTAGAACTATTTCTCTAACTTTCGGGATTGAGAAAAATGTTAACAGACATAAAATAATCAATATTTATTATTTATTAACTACCAGCCAAACCGATGAACTTCGTGTCACTTGATATTAACAACTACTAACAGTTTGTATTTTCTTATATCTGTATTTTCCCAGTTTTTTGTGAAAAACTTCTTTTAGCATTAATTAACTCAATCAAAAAGAGTCGGCAAAATGGGTACATCCTTTCATGCGTGTTGCATTGACTAACCAAAATGGGGTTTATTTTTTTACTTGTAATTCATCTAAATTATTGTATTATTTTTTTAGCAAAACATTTTATATTTTTAATTCAAGCAGTTTTTTTCAACTAGCAAATCTAGTGTAAATAAGGCTTTATTTAAAAAAAAGGGGAATTCGACACCTATTTTTTATTTGTCAATTTATAATTTTTGAACAGATTTCTTTTTATCGATATTTGCATATTTTCTTATTGTCACCAATTCTGAAAGGAAATTGTGGAACACTAAATTGACCGCGTTGTTGGTCGAGTGGCTAACGTACACGCCTAATTACACCGACTAACCCCGAAGCTCGGGTTCAATTCCCGACGGGGGCAGGAATTTCTGTGTACTGTTTACATTTAGATGACTGCGTTTCTGAGTCTGGGAGTACATTAAATTTATTCTGGTATCTATTGAAGTATTTCTATGTATTGGTATCGTTGACTAACACCCATAACACAAGCATATAATTTGCTTACTTTGGGGTTAGATTCAATTTGTGTAATTTGTCCTAGGTTATTTATTTATTGAATTATTGTCCTTAGAAAAAAAATTGAAACTGATCGAAACCGATAAAATTGAATTTGGGTTTTAACAATTTTTTTTTAATTAACATTTTAAATTAACATTTAAAGCAACACAATTGAATATAAAATATTCCTTATTGCATCTGCAGTAAACAGCCTAATATGTGATTGGTTAATTCCAGGGGTGGCGGTAGCGTCAAGCGTGTTCACAATCACCGCGATGTCGGTGGACCGGTACCTAGCCATCACCCAGTCGCTGCGACAGCCTTGGATGCCATCAAGACGAGGTGCTTGCAGCCTACTCGTTGCACTGTGGCTGGTCTCTCTAGCTATCTTCGCGCCTCTGCTGGCAGTTGCGGCTGTAGAGAGAGAGGTGGTTCCTCTTCTCTCGAAGAATAGATCTGTGAGTAGCAATTGAAATAATAAAATGTTTAGATCAATTTTATTACCGTTTCGCTGAATAATAATATCTAAAGTATATTTGCACATATTTAGCAAGCAACATTAATAAAAAAATATATTATAAATGTGCTAGTTATAAAGTATTATTAATAACATGATTATTATTTCACATGTTGGTCCCGAGGTACTTTGCAGAATATACCATTTGCTACTAACTAGAGTACTAGTTAGCCAGAAAACTTACTTTCGTTAGGGGCCTAACATTAATCAGGTTGGTAACGCACCAAAACCATCTAGCTTCAGGTTAGCAACGCAGCATTGCCATCTATGGTTTCCCTAGATGGCGTCAATTTCTTATCATTAAGAAATCCGTTGGCTTGTTTGCCTTCCAATGGCATGTAATATACTAGCTGCGCCCCGCGGTTTCACCCGCGTAAATCCCGATCCCGCTGGAACTCCGGGATAAAAAGTAGCCTATATGTTATTCTGGGTCTTCAGCTACCTACATACCAAATTTGATCGTAATCGGCTTTATAGTTTTTGCGTGAAAGAGTAACAAACATCCATTATACTAGCTGTTTACCTGCACCTTTGCTCGCGTGGCAGTCAGTTAACATATTTACTGATTATCGCCCATTAATAAAAAAAAAAGTAAAAAAGTATATTCACGCCCATATCCCCGAAGAGGTAGGCAGAGGCACAACCAGGGCACCCACGACTAGCCGAAGACACTAAGTTCCACAATGTGATAGGTGGCAAGCCTATCGCCAGAAATCGCTATTAATAATAAAATTCAATACAAACGTTCAACCCCTATTTCACGTAGCGTTAGCGTACACGCCCAACTATACCGATTAGTCACGAGGCTCGAGTTCGATTCCCGACGAGGGCAGGCATTTGTGTGATGAACATTTAGATGTCTGCATGCTTATTAAATTTATTCAGGTATCTATTTAAGTATTTCTATGTATTATAATCGTCGATTAATACCCATAACACAACCATATAATTTGCTTACTTTGAAGTTAGATTTAATTTGTCTACCTTGTCCAGAGATATTTATATATTTATTCATATTATTGTCTCTCTTTAGTGAACAAATAAGTTAGACATTTTGTAAACCTCAAACCCCAGATCAAAAGTTTTTAATCCATTATATGTATATGTATTTAACCCAAAAACATGCATTTCTTAAGCATACCCGAAATAAATAACCATGAAATATTTTTTCAGCACCAACCACTGCTTAATTTTCGCTTTGGATTCTGTGAATTTAAAATTGTATAAATTTGTAGGCCTTGATTGCCAAAAAATACACATTTTTCTTTACAACGAAAGTAGACACAAACCAAAGGAGTTTGTAGTCATTTATTTCTCACTTTATATTAATATCTTTTTTCACTTAAGCAATTGCCATTGTCTTTTATTTTTATTACAGAAGCATCATTTGCAGATGGCTATTTTTGATGAAAAAGATGAGGAATCTACGGGGTCCAACTTATTCTCGTTAATTTTTTTATTTACAATTTATTCTGTTTTGTTTTAACTTCGATTAAAATCCTATCCTATTAATATTATGAATGTGAAAGTTTGTTAGCGTGTTTGTTACTCTTTTCATGCAAAAACTACTTAACCGATTTTCTTGAAATTTGGCACACACATAGAGGGCAACTTGGATTAATGCATAGAATAGTTTTTATCCTGAACTAATGTTCCTGTGGGATCATTTATCACGCGGGCAACACCGCGGACAACATCACTGTACAAATTACACAAATTTTAACTAACTTCAAAGTAAGCACATACTATTGCTATGTTTGTTAGTCAACAAAACTAGTACATAGAAATACTTAAATAGATACCACAACGAACTTAATAAACACCTAGACCCGGAAATTCAGGTATCTGAATATTTTTCACACCTGCCACAGTTGGTCATCGAACTCGAGTATCGCGGTTTATTAATGTAGTTAGACGAATACGCTAACCCTCGACCTACGAGGCTGTCGATACGAAAAATGAACTTTTGAAATCGCATTCGTTTCGTCATACTTTGTTGTCTTTTGTCTTATATAAAAGTGATTAGACAAACTTGCATGCATATACATCTTAACGTCAAGTCTCTTTTGGGGTAGACAGAGAGTATTGAGTGCCAAACCTTACGATCCTGGCAGACATACCTGGCTTCCTCTACATCCTTTACCTTTTACTTTTTTTACAACGCCTTTTAATTTTAATACGCAGCCAGAGTCGGAAACATAATAATCTGTGTTCATCACAGTATATGTCCACTCTCGGGAATCAAAGCTGATCTTCGTAATGTTCTATGGCCTTAAGAGTCTACTTTAAACCAACTAGGTGTTCAAAAATCTTAAGTATTTAATAAAAGTGATCACTGGCAACTTTCCAGTTTAATGAACATTGAAAAGGTGTAATTGTTCATATCATGCTTCGCGTAACGCCAAGTGAACCTTTAAGATATAATCAATTGACCGCCTCGTTGGTCGAGTGGCTAGCGTACTCGCCTAACTACATCGACCAACCGCGAGGCTAGGGTTAGTTTCCCGACGGGGGCAGGCATTTGTGTGATGAGCATTTAGATGTCTGCATTTCCGGATCTGGGTGTTTATTAAATTTATTCTGGTATCTATTTAAGTGTTTACATGTAATAGTATCGTTGACTAACACCCGTAACACAAGCATATAATTTTGCTTACATTGGGGTTAGATTCAATTTGTGTGATTTGTTCAGGGGTATTTATTAATCTATAAACCATAATAATATTAAAAACGGGAAAATGAGTTTTTCTGTCTTTTTTTACGCTGTATTAATAACACACAACCAATTATGGTTTATTATCGCCTCTGTGGTCTAGCGGTCCAAGTGTTGGATTTGACTTCATGAGGTTCTGAGTTTGAAACCCGGGTCGAGCAATAAAAGGAATATGTAGAATTTCCAATTAAAACAACTTTGCTCAGGATTGGATAATATGTGCCCGGTTGGCGATAGGCTTGCCACCTATCACATTGTGCGATTTAGCGTTTTCAGCTAGTCGTGGGTGCCCAAGCGAGCACATATCCAATCACAAGCAACATTTTTTTTAGAAAATTGGAAAAACTAAACTTACTTTTGTTGCCCGACCCCGGAATCGAACCCGAGACCAAAGTCCAACACCTGGACCGCTAGACCACACATGCGATTTCTGTATAATGAAATTATTTAGTAATAGGTCTAGGCTACTAAAAGTCGATAGCAAAACACAATTCGAGTGTTTTTAGTATTATTACCTGTCGGTCTGTCTGTTTGTCTGTGATTCAAACACGCAAAATCTACAGAACGGATTGTTATGAGATTTAGTAGGATTGTACTTTGTATCAAACTTCACTTTTCACTTTTACTTCTCACTTTCTATCCGACTGCGCCAAGAAGAAGTTTTACGTAATTTTCTTCGTCTTAATTTTTTCTTTTAACGCAGTATTTGCTAAAAGGATTGTTTTAAAATTTGGTGTGATCTACTCTAGGTAGCAAACAAAATATTTTCAGTAACTGACATTGAGGGAAGCATTTTTTTCTGAGACTTCTTATTCTCTAAACTTGTCCTTATATCTACTGAACTGATTTTCATTAATTTTGATAGGATTTCAGATATATTTTTTTAACAACTGCAAAAAAAGAGAGGTAATGAAGTTTTTAAATTTGTGTTTTCATAACTGTTCGTCATTCAGGCAATGTTTATTAAATGGTATTTTTTTTTATTATACAAGAAGGCAAATACGCAGACGGATTTTCTGATGGTAAGAAATTTACGCGGCCTAGAGACACCGAAGGTGGTAATGGTGCGTTGCCAACCTGAGGTCGAGATGCTAAGTCTTGAATGCAAGTAAGTTTACCGGCGACCTTCGAACCGGAACACGGCGACGGCAAAAATTGACTTTATGATGGCAGGAATAGGTAAGGTAGTGGTACCAATCCGGGCGAGTCGCTGCGAAACTTACTAAGCCTTTGCTCGCCTTTTACGAGCTGTGTGGCAGGAAGGCAGATGCTCTATTCTGCAAAGGAGCCCAGACTAAACTGATTTTGGTAAAAACAGATTTTTTTACCACAAATAGGTACTACATTTTTTACTGATAGTACCTACTCTCTAAATTTGTTTCTTAATTTTATTCAAATATACACCTATAAAGGAAATTGGAATGTTAAAACATATTATGTACTTAATTAAGCAATGTAGTAAAATATAATAGAACGCTTAAAAATTTTGTAACATCTTATTATTACGTCTCAACTAACTTCATCGACCAACCGCGAGGCTCGGGTTCGATTCCCTACGGGGGCAGGCATTTGTGTGATGAACATTTATATGTCTGCATTTCCGGGTCTGGGTGTTCATTAAATATATTCTGGTATCCATTTAATATTCTATGTTTAGAATCGTTGACTAACACCCATAACAAAAGCATGTAATTAGCTTACTTAGGGATTAGATTCAATTCGTGTAATTTGTCCTTCTATTATTTTTCTCAAGTAATTAAAAAAAACTGTTCATTTTTCGAGAGAGCTGAAATGTGTTAAAAATATAAAACTATTTTAAGGATGTCTAGTACCATTAGCATTATCATACTCTCCAAAAATCAGGAAATTTTGAAGCATTTTTCTCATATATTTTTTTCTTTCTCAGAAACTCGAAAAATATTAAAAGCTTTACCAAAACAAATTAGGCGCCCATTTATCTAAGCATCGTCTGTCCAATTTATTTTTTTGTGTTTATTTTTTTTTGTGGTAAGACGATAATAGTATATTTCTTTAGACAATATTTTAGATTAAGTGCGTTAGTTGTTTCTGCGCTGAATGACATCATCATCATCATCAGAGGGAGGACGTCCACTGCTGGACTAAGGCCTCCCCCAAAGAGCGCCACAAGTCACGGTCACCAGCCGCTTGTAACCAGCGACTCCCCGCGACTTTGACCAGGTCATCAGTCCACCGGGGGGGAGGTCGTCCAACACCACGTCCTCCGGTGTGGGGTCGCCACTCGAGAACCTTTTTCCCCAGCGGTTGTCGGTTCTGCGTGCAATGTGGTCTGCCCATTGCCACTTCAGATTGCTGAATAACATGAGGCTGATATATTGACACATTGCAACTTTTTTATTGTTGGTTGGTTATATTCACCGGGCGCGAACGTCCCCCTTCGAAATTTAAAAGATGCCGTTATAAATGTATTATTGGATCCCATTATAACGGCCAACGTCAGCTTACAACTACAGTCTCGACCAATCATAACACATAATCACGTAACATCTTACTATATAGTACAAATCACTATAATTTGGGCAAATCGACGTGTATTAACTCGTGTCATTTGTGACGGCAAAAATCCGTCCAAATGGTAACGCTGAAAAGACAGGTCATAACCATCGTCAGGCCTTTTCTTTTGTGTGATGGTATTATACTACGGTCAATGGTAGTCAAGCATGGCCATTACTTGAGTGGCATAAACAGGGCCATAAAGATGGATATTCTGTACTGGATGTGAAGTGTAACGCGAAAAAATTTAAAAAAAACGCGAAGAAATCGCACACATTCGTGCTTATATCCGTAACATACCAGGTAAAGTACAAGAAAGTCGTTTAAGGTTGTTTGGTCATATTCTGCGTATACCCGTAGGTAATAAAAGTCTAAAATGCTGATAAAACATTAAGTAAAACAGAACTAAGTACCCACGCTGGGACAGCTAGTTTTATGATAAAACTAGCAAACCTGGCAAACGTATACATTTTTGACATTAACAGTAATGACCAGTTTGTACGGATTAAAGGATTGGTTTCCACTTTTCTCTTCAATTTTCTCCGTTTTTCTTGTTATAAGATCCTTCTCTTGCCAATAACTTATACTATAGCAAAATTTGTCCATCCGTTCAGGTCTGATTCATAAACCACGCTAAATAGGGATATAATATATGCAAAATGACCCAGATACGTTGTTCTGCTACCTTTTTTTAATGTGATTTTAATAAAAAAAATGGGTGAGTCACTCTTGTCACTTAGGGGTATGAAAAATAGATGAAGGCCGATTCTCAAACCTACTTAATATGTACACAAAACTTCACGACAATCGGTCGAGCGGTTCCGGAGTAGTTCAATCACGCACACCGTGACACGAAAATTTTATATATTAGATATATACAAATTTCGTATCGATTGACATTAACAGCTACTAATAATAATTTGAATAGAAAAACAAGGTATGTTTTTTTCCTATTTTCCTTTTTTTATGACTGTAATAAATTAATAAATTGTCCTGACTATAGCCAAAACAATAAAAAAAGTATAAAAAATATTGTTCCATTCGTTCAGGCACGATGCGATTACCACGCGAAATAGGGATTCACTTTTTAATACATCATCATCATCATTTCAGCTATAGGACGTCCACTGCTGAACATAGGCCTCCCCCGTTGACTTCCAGGTCGACCGATATTTAAATACATAAAGATTGTCTAGAGACCGGCTAAATATCACTACATAGTATAAAAACAAAGTCACTTCCTCTGTCCCTACGTCCGTTTGTATGTTTAAATCTTTAAAACTACGCAACGCATTTTGATGCACCGTGACATCTGACTAGGTGGTAGAGTTTTACAGCGACTCACCCGGATTGGTACAACCGCCTTACCTATTCCTGCCGCCATAACGTCATTACGTGTTCCGATTTGGAGAGTAAAGTATCCGGTTAACTTACTTTTGCTCGAGGCCTAACACTATAACCGCCTTTAATCTCTCTAGGCGGCATGAATTTCTTAACATCAGGAAATCCCTCTGCTTGTTTGCCTTAAAAGATAAAAAAAAAGTGATTGAAGAGTAAGGTTTATATGTTTATTTCATAACCGTGCGAAACCGGGACGGGACACTACTATAAGCTGAAGGGTAAAGTAAACGGAAGCAAAGAATGGATTATTCACAGCTTGGCAGCGGATCTGGGTCCAACCACGGGGCGGAAAGTTCCCTTGACCCAAGCGCAATTTTCATTCCGTCTAAAATATGGAGTACGCAAATGAACCAAAGGTATATTTATTGGGTACAGAAGTTTTACGATTCCTATTTTGTCCTACGTTATCTAAACACTTTCAAACTCACTTGCTCTTTATGTCTCTTTAATACACAAGTGTATAATATAATAAAAAAGTATATCACTCCCATATCCACGAAGAGATAAGCAGAGTCACCATGGCTAGCCGAAGACACTAAGTCCTCTAATGCGATGGGGCCTAATGGATTAAGGGCTAAATAATAAAGGATTTCTATTAGAATAATCGATTTATTATTTTACTGAGAAAACACACTTAATAGTCCAAGAGCCGTGGCTGCCAGACCTTCGTCATTTTATAAAAGCTGAAATTTCTTCCATACGTACCTCTTGTATAGGTACTAACAGTCCCCACCCATGTTACCTGGGCAGTGGTTGCTTTGGCAGGTAACTGGTAGTGAAGGTGTATAAAAATCCATCTTAAATTTTTTTTTTTATAAAATTTAAGTTTTTCACGTTTCATTCGTGGTAATATCAGATCTCACGTTATTCATTACCAGACACTTTGTATGGTTGCAACCCTCTGCCAGACACCCCTGTTGGCAGACACCCCTGTTGGCAGAGGGTTGCAACCATACAAAGTGTCTGGCTACTGAAAAAACATCATTACATGGTATCTCAAATAACATATTATACAAAATTCAGCTTTTATGATATAACGAAAGTAAAACTACAAATTATAATAGTTTAGGGGTAAAACGTGAAAAACTTAAATTTTATAAATAAAAAAATTTAAGATGGATTTTTAAACACCTTTACTACCAGTTACCTGCCAAAGCAACCACTGCCCAGGTAACATGGGTGGGGACTGTTGGTACCTATACAAGAGGCACGTATGGAAGAAATTTCAGCTGTTATAAAATGACGTAGGTGTGGCAGCCACGGGCTCTTGCTCTATAAGCTGACAGCTTGAGATAGTATGACTAATTGAAGTGAGTAACAACACCATCTAGTGGCGACTTGGACTATTAAAAATTAAATTAAATATCTATTACGTTATCTTTTTCAAATTGTACGCTGTTTTATCTCATTAAATATTTAAATAAACAAATATTTCTGCCATAAGGCTACATCAATATTGATCTAACATTTAAAATATTAAGCGCAGTAAGCTGCAAAAACCGACTTCACTTATTCTGTTGGGTCGTCAAACACGTGGCGATTTGATTATTCCTTTCTCCAAAGAAAACAAATAGTTCCCAAATGGCCTTTTTTTATGATATTGGAAGGCAAACAAGCAGACGGATTTCCTGATGGTAAGAAATTCACGCCGCCTAGAGACACCAAAGGTGGTAATGGTGCGTTGCCAACCTGGGGCCGGGGTGTTAGGCCTCGAGCAAAAGTAAGTTTACTGGCTACCTTACCTTCCGAACCAGAACACGTCATGACGTTATGGCGGCAGGAATAGGTAAGGCGGTGGTACCAATCCGGGCGAGTCGCTACTAAACTCTACCACCTAGTCAGAAATCACGGTGTTAGTGACGGTGAGCCTTTGCTCGCCTTTTACGAGCTGCCTGGCAAGGAAGGCAGATGGTCTATTCTACAAAGAAGCCCGGACCAACACGGGGGAAAAGCCTACAATAATTTTTTTATCAACATCTTAGCAGTTTTTGAGTTACACTTACTAACTAAAAACCATTAGTCGGATCATGATTACATTCGTATGGGACCACCATACAAAAGAATTTAAAAAAATACAGTTGAAGGAGAGTTACAGGAGATTCTCAGAATCTCCTTTTTTGAATCGGTTTAAAAATCATCGGCAATGAAGAATAATTCGCTAGATGAGACTAAAGTTTGATTTCCTTGTTTTCAGGTTTTAGTGGAGAGCAGTATCGAGTTTTGTACAGAAAAATGGCCGGACTCCATCAGAAAAGAATTGTTCGGTGCATTCAGTTTTATTCTAGTGTACGCGGTTCCAGGTAATCACGAGTATCTTAATTTTCGTGTGTTTCTTTCTTTTTTTTTGGAATGGTTAGGATATAATCGTCCACGAATTGCTTTAATTATCATTATGAAGGTACTCATTCACTTTATGTATATATAGTGAGTGAATATATGTATGTATATATACTATACATATATTCACTCACTCATCATTTTATGTGGTAGAATACAATATTCATTTCTTCTTCTTCTTTTAAAAATATGGCTTTAGATCGTTTTTCATGACTTACTTTGCCAAAGTCAAGTTAGGTAATTAATTCTCATACAGTCATTAGTCACTATGTACAAAGTCATGTAAAGTCAGGATCTTGAGTAAAGCAGTGGCTTCGTTACTCAAGCTCATCTAGTGTGATTTGATAATTTGATATGTGATAATGTGATAGGTGACAAACCTATCGCCAAACGGTCACATATCCAATCCCGAGCAACATTTTTTTTGTTAGAAAATTGGAAATACCACTTTTTTTTTACAGTCCGACCCGGGATTCGAACCCGCGAGCTCATGAAGTCAAGTCCAACACTTGGACCGCTAGACAACAGAGGCGATATATTAATGATTAAATTAATATAATTGTTGTCTCACAGGTCCATTTGCAGGCAGGGTTTGTAATTGTTTTTCACAAACCTGACAGTCGATATATCCGTTCATAAAAAAGGGTTGGTAATAAATAACACCAGTAATTTGAGTTTGGGTTCTGCTTGGTCTAAAGAAACTCTTATGTTTTTGTTAATAAATAAATATCCCTGGACAAATAACACAAATTACTGTAACCCCAATGTAAGCAAATTAAATGTGTGTGTGTTTTGGGTTGAGTCGACGATTATAATGCATAGATAGATACAGAAATAAATTATTATAGTAATAAGAACCCAGACCCGAAAAGAAGACATTGATGATCACGCAAGTGCTAGCCCCTGTCGGGAATCGATTCCGAGTCCTACTGTTAGTCGGGTCGCCTCTGTGATCGGACGGCCCAGGTGTTGACTTGAGACTTGAGTTCATGTGGTGCCGGATTCGATTCTCGAGTTGGGTAACAAATAGAAAATGTGGTTTTTCCAATTAAAAAAAATTTGCTTGGGATAGACTTGCCACCTATTACATTGTGGGACTTAGAGTCTTTGGCTAGTCGTGGGTGCCGTGGCTATGCCTCTCTTTACCCCTTCAAGGATGTGGGCGTGAAGATACTTTCTTAACATTTTTTGCATAAGAACATTCTCCTGACAATAAGTTACACTACAAAAGTAAATTAATTCCTTCCGTTTAGACCTGAGACTATTACCAAGGAAAATAGAGATTATAAACGACTTTGAAAAGAGGACAAGGACTCAAATGGCTTCCTATCCATCTTCGAATGAATATTTATATACTTTCTCTCATTTTTAATATTCTGTATAATCCGTCTGACTCCACTTATGTTTAAATTTTTTACACTCCAGTGTTTCATTGTGTCGTGGTAGTCGTTGTTCGATACTTCGTTCCCTGCTTCTCCCTCTTTTCGTTATTCAATCTCTTTTACCTTTCGTTCCTTCAAATGATCAGTGATAATCCTTCCTTCCCTATCTTCAAAAAACGGTTGAAATAATTACTTAACACGCACAAATTAATTTTCGTTCAATGGATTCCTTATTTAAAAATATTCATTGCTTGTTTACTGATTATTTTATTATATGTGATTCTTATTAATATTCTTATTATGTTTAGGTTATTTAATTGGGTATAATATGTATTACTGAGAATGATGAAGACATCATGCACAATAAATGAATGTACCTGTTTCATCACCAATTCTAACTTTAGGGTTGGCTGGAGGAAGTCTGTGCCTTCTTCTAGAAATAAGCCCACCTTTTCTGCCTTCTATTTACGACTGTTCATGTTTGTGCAAAAAATTATGTACAATAAGAATTTAAAAAATAAGTAAATGATGTTACAACCTTATGTTCAGAGTTGAATGTAATTTTTAAGTTAATCGATTTCTCCGCCGTTCCTAAACCGGCTAAAATTGATAGCAAAAAAAAATTGAAATAACGTACTTTAAAAGTAGTCCTATAGATACCAAGTCCGTATTTGATGATGAAATCTCAAGAAAGTAGGGGAATTTCCTTCCTCCACCATTTTTTTGGGTAGAGCAAGGGGGAGAACGTGGTACGTATAGAAATCGAGATTGTTTTTCACAGTTGCGCTTTACTTAATGCCACTTTTCGTTGTAATTTTACAACTCAAGAACGGGCTCACCTATCCAAACCAAATGTTTGGGCTTTGTTCGAACTATTTAGTAGATGGCTTATGTGAAGTTAGCATAAAATCGGTAGAGCTGTTCTTCATTTATCACATTTTTTGTAACAAATGAATTGAATAAATGGCGGATCATTTTGGTGATGGATATTTTTTAGTCAAATTGAAACTGGATTGTGCTGTCAAATTGAAACTGTTTTCGGTTGTTTTTTTCCTTTTTGTTTTGTTGTATTATGTCATTGATGCGGTCATTTCGTTTTGGACGTGCTTCAATTAAAGCATATTGATATACAGCAAGATTTTTTTATCACCATCCAAATTCTTTCTGGGCATAAAGTATCTATAGATAAGTCCATTTACGAAAAAAAAATAGGTATCTAGCAGGTAGCTATCTAGTAATATCGTAATATTTAGTATTGAGGGATACTAAAAGAAAAAAACACGTATTTAATTATTTTCACTTAAGATCAACATATTAAAATTTGGATGGTGATTAAAAAGTCAGGGTGTATAGCTAGCAATTCATAAAATATTTTTTGTTCGAACAAATTAATTTGAAGTTCCAATATACATGTCTTATAATATTTCAGTTTATAAGTAGCGAAGAATGTACCGGGCCACTAGTTACCTATATTAAGATTTACTTTATTTATATTTTGTTTACAAATCTCTAAAATTATGTGAAGTAGGTGATTCTAGTAAATGTGAAAAAAACGAGAAATATGTTTCTTATCACCAAAAATCTTTCCGATATGTAATTGAACACGTTTCCATTCTATCATAAATTCCACGAACTCGCTTAAATATTTATGGAAAATTTGTATTAGGGTGCGTGTAGAGTGCAGATGGACTTTGAAATAATGAAACCACACAGGGTACATTTGCTGTAGTGTAGCTGTACCCTATTATCCAAAGTGGAACAAAATGGCGACCGCAGACTAGGGATGTAATTATGTCAATTTCTTTTATCGATTCTGAAACTAGAGATAAACGAAGATTTTTAAATCTATTTATCGATATCGAAACCGAAGTCCGAGTAAAAATCAGAGACGATATCAGAAAAGGTTTCAAAAGAATGTTTTATTTAAGCCAAATAGTTATTTTATATATTTTTAGTTAGAATATAACAATTTTACAAAGACAATAACGATAACGAATTAAATCAATTAATGCAAAAGTAGTATACTAAAAGTATCTTCATGTCCATATCCACGAAGATGTAGGCGCAACCGGGCTACCCACGACTAGCCAAATACGCTTAGTCCCATAATGTGACAGGTGGCAAGCCTATCTTCCACCGGTTACATGTAAAATCCCGGGCAACGTTATTTTTATTAGAAAATTTCGTCCGTCCGTCTAGGCTAAGAACTCACGGAGAGGGTTACATCCGAGACTGATAATTTGTGCTATCACGCAGCCGTCGCGGTTAAAATCATACCTCTCAAACTTGCAAGATATATTGGCGGCCAACAACGGTTGCAGGAACGACAAACAGCGGTCGAGAAATGTTATCTTTTTTTCCATATAAACTACATTATACAGAAGCTGCGGGCTCACAAACTTACACTGAGTTCTTAGCCTTAAAAAACGTTACACTAGTACTGAAATCGCTACAACTGAACAGGAGAGCAATTACCCGCTGTGCTCGCATTGTTATATTTACATTGTGCATTTTAAAAGTAAAACAAAACCTCAAACTCTTATTTGAAGTTCCCATAAAAAGGCTTGATTAAGATGAAAAAATGTTATAAAAAGATTGTTTACGTTTTCGAGTCGATTTACTTAATACAGCAATAAACAATTGTAGACTATGGCGTGCTGTTTTTGAGCTTCACTTGAGCTGTTAAAGATGGATTTATGGCACAATATTAACGATACAATACAATATAATAACTCTTTATTGTGCATCAAATACAGATAAATTACAAATACATCAAATAAAACTTAAGTTATAACTAAGATAGACAAAGGCGGCCTTATCGCCAAATCAACGATCTCTTCCAGGCAACCCTCAAGTATAGAATAAGATTTAACAGAATACTGTGTAATGGTGCTTTTAAAAATATAAAAATTCATCTACTTATAGACAAAATAAATCGTCCTAAAAGCAGAAACCTGTTTTAATTATAGATATTAGAATTTAGAACAATCAATAAAAGTATTAATCACAGTGTACGCAGAAAGTGCGAGAAGCGATTCCAAAGCCTCACTGCTTGCGAGGTCAAAAAACGGCTATATTAATAAGTGTTACGAGAGGGAACTTGAAGAGTATAATTATCACTGGACCTGAGAAATTTTACCTCACTGTTACAGAACTTAAATCTCTCCTTTAAATAAATAGACGCAAATGGATCAAAGAGAATAGAGTACAGAAGAGACAGGATATGGCAGTTCCGGCGAATGTTAATAGGCAACCACTTGAGCTTAGCACGAAATTCGGAAACGTGATCATATTTACGCAATGAATATAATATGAATCTATTACAAAGATTTTGAAGACGCTCGAGTTTATATATTTGCTCAACAGTAAGATTTACATAGTCACACAACGTCAGTATAATCTAAGATTGAAAGTAGCAGGGAATCAGCAAGCAAAATCTTGGTAGGAGTCGGGAGCAAAAAGCGAAGACGATCACAAAATTTAGATAAGGACATGAACTTTTGGTTACATAACACCGAATAAGCGTAGCACTATCGCATGTTATTGCATCGCTCCGCTGTAGATATTTAATTCAAAAACGGAGCCGAGCCGTTAGACTATTGTATATTATACTAACGTGGTGTGGCCAGGCTGTAAGACAAATTGTGAAAGTCTACCGGCTAACCTGCCCTCTTGACCGGAACTTGAAACTGTCATTATGCCATAATTTGGCAAGCCGATGAATTTGGCTACTAGGGCACATTGCAAAAAAACACTCTACCATCAGTGGTGTATCTGTAACCTTCCAAGGCAAATGGAGTAGTTGTCTGAAAAATGTTGTTACGTCGACTCAGTCGAATACAGACAGATAGACATACAGACAGGAAGGCAGACATACAAACAAAATATTCTGAACACGCTCATTTTTCTACTGCCTATTTTTTGCCACCGCTATCTACTTTTTTAAATGTTTTTAAGGTACAAAATTCAGTTCAATAGATTTATTATAGTCATATTTAATAACGAAGTATTTTTTACTTAGTTTTGTCACTAATATAAAATTGCTCAATGTAAATGCACCTTTACTGTTTGATATGAGCAAATAAATAAAAGTGATAAATATACGAGAGTTCTTTAGAGACAATAACAGAAATAAACATTTTATATTTTAAGGAATCTTTCTTTTTCCCGAGTATCGTATTTATAGAAAACACATAACATACATACATGCATATTATACAGATACAGAAATCAATCTCATGTAGATAAGTACCTCACTTTTGACAATTATACTCGGTGGCCGTACTAGAGTTGTCATCTTTGGCTTAATATGTACAAAAAACTAGTAGCGACACTCATGTCTAGTTGTTCGATTTGTTATAAGAAATGGAATTAAAATAATTTATAGTACTACTATTTAAATTAGGAGCTTCGGCTTTACATTTTTTCCTCTTTATACACTTTATACTTTTTTTTTTAAATTTCAATCAAAATGATTAATTTTATAGTAACAACTCTATATTATACAACTCTATCTTTAAAATATATTCGGATTCCCGAAGCTTGACGAATATAGCCAAAGCGCATAATTTAAATAGTAATACTGGTGTTTTAAGACGATATTAAAAAATATTTAAGCGGACCACATTACATGTTGTGCAAATATTTTAAATTATTCGGTAATTTATAGATGTTAATTACAAATATTTATTTTTGTATCGATTATAATTATTTATATTTATTACAAATTTCATTATTTATTATAGGTAAATAGTTTTAAAGTGCGATTAAGTTCAATTCAGATAGGGTTAAATGAAAAACAAAGTCCTTTTAGTCACGATATTTCTTATGTATAAAATTAACATACCTGTTTTTAAAAGAAAAACTTTTAAAAACTCATTCTTAATTGTTTGCTCCTATTTTGTGTCTTTTTTTAGCTTACGGTGTTTCTTTTATTATTTTCTTAAATATTCGAGTTCATAATCATCATCCATAAACATATATAAAAACAGTCGTCTTTATATTTCAAACAGGGATTTTCATTATTTGTTTTAAAATGTATTTTTTTGGTCTGATTATTTATTGTTTTTTTATATAAGATGTCCTATTTTGGACAAAATGGAAAGCTTTAGAGGAGGCCTTTGTCGAAAGACAAGCTGAAATGGAAAAACCGGCTACCGATACAATATAATTGATCGTTATGTTTAGATATAGTTTATAGAGTTAAGATAAATATTAGCAATAAATGCTTATTTTATTTACTTATTTATTTATATAATATGTACATGGTTACTTTCAAAAGACAGGCCAAATTTTGATACTAGTTCGTAAAACTAAAATGATAGTGAATGTTAACAATTAATTACTAAATTGTAATGTTTACTTTCATGAACATTCATTTAAAATAGTGCTCGTTAATACTTCACACGTTGTCACTCTACATCGAACATAGTACGTATCATGATGTCATGAACCTGCGCATGCGATTTTGGGCGGTGTCTATATTACGACCATTTTGTATTTTGCGTCGGATAAAAATTATAATTTGCATTAATTATTACTTCGTAAATGGAAAGTATTATCGATTCCCAACTTTCTTTCTAAATTTGGCTTATACATAACCCTGTATATTCCATTTTTACGTACAAACTTGGTGACAATGGAACCAAGTACGTACGCTCTTTCAAATGAAAAAGTTTTTTTAAAGTAGGTTAGCAAATGACAGACAAACCGATTCACCTACATGAAAACATAAAACATTAAACCTGTCTCTTTTTTTTCGAAGTCTAAAAATGTACTACAAAAGCTCTTTTATTACAACACATTTGTTTTCTAATATTGAAATTGAATATCTAATATTAAATTTCTAAGGTTTTCTGATTCTACGAAAATTATAAAAAGAATAAACTTTATATTCACAACAGGAGCAGACAATTTTCGTAATAAATTATGTATCTGACGGCCGCATAAAAGACGTCAATTAACATATTATTATCTATCATTGATAATCTATAATCTATATGATCTACCATTGACCCATCTGATTAAAAGAAAATTGATATCTATGAGTGCAGCCATATGTAATTGTGTAACTAAGTGTCACTGATTAACATAAACGTCACAAGCATATAATTTTCGTAGCGGCATTGAATATTTTTTGTCATTTACCAAAGATTTATCTGTATTCTACCTATTGCCCGCCTCTTTGCCCGCGGGGTCCCACAGGAATATTGTTTCGCGTTAGAAACTATCCTATGTGTTAATCCAATTTACCCTCTATGTATGTACCAAATTTCATGAAAATCGGTTTAGATGTTTTTGCATAAAGAAGTAACAAACAACCAGACAAACTTTAGTATTTATAATAGTTTGCATTCATTAATCAAACCGATTAACATTTCGATATAAGGCTAGCTTCGCATATAAGTATCTAAGTCGCCTTGTTGGTCGAGGGGTAAGCGCACTCGCCTGACGCCACCAATCAACTGTGAGGCTCGGGTTCGATTCCTGATGGGGTCAGACATTTATGTCATGAACAAAAATTTATTCCAGTATCTATTGACGTATTTTTTGTGTTATTATCATTGTTTAATACTCACAATACAAACTAATAATTTGCTTAGTTGGGATCAGATTGATTTGGATAATTTGTTCCAGTGGTTCCAGTATAATTTCCCCTTCTCATCATCAAGTCGTACTTCACGAATTTATGTATTTTTTATTATATTTCTGGCTACGGATTTTTATATCAAATGATCTGCAATGTTTGTTTCCTTGTTTTATCTCAAGGGAACAAATTATTTGTGCCCTTCCTCGTTTCTCAACAAACGTGACCATGGTTCCTCAAAAAGCCAATTTCGGCAGGATACGACCTGATTGGTTATTATTTATTAAAACATATATCTCGTAGTTTCTAGGAAGTTTACATTTGATGGTGTTTGGTAGGATAGTTATTTTTATATCATACTAGCCGACCCGCTGAACTTCCTTTGGCTTGACACTGAAAGTAACAATCATTTAGTTTGGAAAAAATAACGTATTGTTTTTCCTATTTTCCCTGTAATTTTCTTGGTTTCACTTGAATTCGATAACGACGCGAAATAGAGAATTATTTATACATATACCAGCCAACCCGGTGAACGATTAACAACGATTAAAAGTTTAGAGGACAAAAAATAAGTTAGTTTTAAATGATGTTTTTAAATTTTCCCTGCACTTATTCCAGGGTTTTTCTTTGTAAAAACCTTCTCTTACTAATAAATAACACAAAAAAAAGGATTAGCGAAAGTTGTGGTTAAAAGTATTTTCATAGATAAGATTTCATAGATGTTAAAGGGGTCACCTGATGTTAAGTGAAAAGTTACAGTGAAAAGGGAAACCTTAAAAAATTTGCTCTTATTCCTAAGTTAAATCACTTTTAAAAAAAGAAATTAAGAAAACCGTGATCAATTTATTTAAAAAAAAATTAAAGGGAAATCGACTTTGGTTCAAACAAGTTTTTGCAATCGTCAATATCGATTGGAAAAAAAAGTTACGACTGCTCGAACCAAAAATTGGAAAAACGATAGTCACGGTTATGTTAATTATGACACATGACTTGAAATGACACATTTAAAAGGTACACCATTTTTATCGCAGTTAATGTGGCAATAATTTTTGGAACTCGCGTGCTAGAGCTTACGTAATTTTATGTATTTTTCACAGAAAAACTTTATAGACATTATTCGAGATATATGTGTTTTGTACAAACTTAAAAAAAGAACAATAAACTATCATAATATTACGTCCAAACTTCAATTCATTTGTTTTAAAAGGCGCCCTGAATTAAATTGTTGCAGAATGGAAAAATATGATAATGTCGCAGCTGTATAACAGCGGGTCGAACCGATTCAGTTGGAATCGAATCAGCAGCCAAACAAATCGGTTAACTGACAGCTAGATTGTTCAGCATAGTCTTAAGGTTACATGAGATCGTAAAAGGCGAGCATAGGTTTATCATCACTAGCACCGTGACATCTGACTAGGTGGTAGAGTTTCGCAGCGATTCGCCCGGATTGGTACCACCGCCTTACCTATTCCTGCCACCATAACGTCATGACGTGTTCCGGTTCGGAGGGTGAGGTAGCCGGTAAACTTACTTTTGCTCGAGGCCTAACATCCTGACCTCAGGTTGGCAACGCACCATTCCCATCTTTGGTGTCTCTAGGCGGCGTGAATTTCTTATCATCAGCAAATCCGTCTGCTTGTTTGCCTTCCTTTAACATAAAAAAATGAGATATCTTTGCTATAAGGATAAGCCTAAACTTCATTTACTATGTTTACCTTTTGGAGCAGTCAGATTTTTAAATATTTATATTAATGCCAGTTTACTTTTATTCCAGGTTGCATAGTGGTGGTATCTTACTCCCTAATGGGTAGACGTCTATGCTCAGTACTGCCACCGTTCGACCAAAGTGAAGGCAGCACGAATAGTCAACAGGTAAAAAAATTGCCTATTGGCAAACGAAAGTTGCTTAGCTTTTGGCATGGCCGAGAGCACCCATTGATCAAGTTTATTTATATTCATAATCTTTTTTACTTGATAGTGCAAAATCGGGCTTAAATTGTTCAAAATTGTCATAAGTCGTGACAATCATTGCCCATGTTTGTCCGAGTCAATTGGGTAAAGTAACCTTTCAATCTCTCTGCCAGACAACAAGTAACAGACGAGCACAGCCTAAAATATCGGTCATTGCCAACGACCCCTGGTGGTAGAGTGCTATTCTGCAACTTGCCCAGATATGAATCCACCGCCTTACCTATTCCTGCCGCCATAATTACCGTCATGTTCCGTTCTTGAGCACCTAAAACATCTGTGGTTTTTATATGCCACTATACCATCAGGAGAATGTGTGCTTGTTCGCTGTACATAAAAACACTTTTGTGTATGGATTGTATTTTTGTTATTTCAGCGATTAAGACTAGTGCGAGAGAGAAAGAGAGTGGCCTGGATACTGCTGCTGTTAGCGGTACTGTTCGCGCTTTGCTGGCTACCCTACAACATCCTGCAGCTTTTGATCGACGTGAACGCAGTGAAGGTGGACTCGGTGGCCGTGGTGTTACCCTATACACTACTATTAGGTATCAATTTTTGTAAATAAATGTCCCTGGACAAAATACACAGAACAAACGCCAAAGTAATCAATATAATAATATGTCCGTGTTACAGGTTTTAGTTAACGATAATAATATATACGTACAAATACATCCATACATCAATAATATGCAGTATGCTTGTCTATTACGTTTTCATAAATGAACCACTACACCGATTTTGACAAACATATGATATTTTTTACAAAAATTAACTCCAAAAGCACTTCAAAAGGGATTAAAATAAATCGAGTTAAAGTTTACTAAAACTGTTGTCCAAAGAAGGTGTTTGATGCTGAAAATGTCGCGGATCAGCAGATAGTTTTCTATAAGTCAAAATCCTGAGAAAGCTGTGCCTGCACATGATAATTACATATTACCTTATGTTTGCTCACCATTATGACAACGTCATGTTTCGGTCGTTAGGGTGGGTTTGCCGGTAGACGTACAAAGCCTAACATTACGATCACGAGATAGGTTCAAAAATGTAACATAATATATGGTGGGCATAGGCCATGTTTATTTCTTATCACCGTCTTTCGCCATATATATCGCGTCTGTGGTCTAGCGGTCCAGGTGTTGACTTGATTTAACGAGGTCCCGTGTCTCGATTTCCGGATCGGGCAGCAAAAAAGAAAATATGCTTTTTCTACTTTTCTAATAAAAGAATTGTCCCGGGATTGGATGTGTGCAGATTTGTGCTTGGTTGGCGATAGGCTTTGTAACTATCATATTGTGGGACTTAGTCTCTTTGGCTAGTCGTGGTTGTCCTAGGTGTGCTTCTGCCTGAGGATATAAGACACATATTTTACGTTTTTTTTAAAGTTCAATAGTCTCTAGCTTAGAACGATCTCGATCACGCTACCTTAATCCCCTTGAAAATTGACCCATCCATTCAAAGCACTTGTTGCTAGAGACACACATACACGCGTCAACTATATTTCAAAAAAGTATCTCCACACCGATATCCCCGATGAGGTTGGCGAGGCACAACCACGGCATACACGACTAGCCGAAGACACTAAGTCTACTATGTATATAAAATTTTATTAAATCAGGCTACAGTTTACGGTAATCCATTGTAATAGATGTAGGATAAACCTTACGTGGAATTAGCATAATAAAGGATCATCTGAAACCATATAACACCTCTCTTATATTCTAAAAGTATTGAAAAATGCATTATTTTTCAGGACACGCAAACTCAGCGATAAATCCTATAGTATACTGCCTGATGACGCGCAACTTCCGGCGTTCTCTCCGGAAGCTACTCTGCCACGACCCTGGTAACATAAACTCTAGTACTCACCTCCATGTAAGTTCATGCCTGCTATCACTTACATATTGTTAGCGTCCCTACTAACACTGAGAAGACGAGTGTAGGGACGTAACCTTTTGCAAGCTTTTAATTAAATGCTTTATCAGTTAGTAACCTTGCAAACTTAAATCCGGATTAGTAGATTGAGCTTTCATTTGGCATACACGTTTGGTCGGTATAGCAAAGCGCGAGTAATTTATTTGCATAATGAAACAAAGTTTAATACAAAGCTTCAACAATATCAATCTTGAGACCGTAAATGGTTCGGGTTTTATGTGAAGGTGGTGTCAAGCGTCTTCGAAATCAGCGTGTTTGTATGAAAAAAGTAATTAATCTTAAAGAAGCTAGGCGGGTCTGCAAGAATCGTGACACTTGGCAATACACACGCTGTGCCACCCCCTTAAGAAATTAATCGTGAAGATCTTTTTAGTACAGTGTCTACGTGTATAAAAAATATGTATATTAATTTTAATCAACATGGGGGATGTTCCAAGGCAATGAATAAAAAAATGCAATCTCTTTTTATATGCTAAATGTAGTAAGAAAGCAGACGGGTTGCCTTATGGTAAGACATACATCAAAGACGTTAGAAGTGTGGTATAACCTAATTTTGAATTTTCTTCCAAGATAAATTTGTTCCCTGCCTTACTCTATAAATAGGAATATAATACTGACAAGCACTGATGAAGAATATTTAAAAAGTGTAGTTTCGGTAACAGGGTTTACCAAAGGTAAAATAAAAACTTAAAAAAAAGTAGTTTGAAAAACAAAATAAATGAATAGATGTAATATCACAACAGTTGTAACTGTAAAATCTCTATTATGGTGTAAAAAGTTAAACCTCGAAACTCTTCAATCTCAATTTGCAAATTGGAAACCAAAATCGGATAAGTCATTTTAGGTATTTTTAAAGACAGTACTAGCAGACTATTAACATTTATTTCCAAATAAATGTATCGAATGCGATAAAATCATTTAATGTTTTAATGTTTTGGTCTAGCGGTCCGGTCTTGGACTTGACTTCTTGGGGTTCCGGGTTCGATTCCCAGGATGAGCAACAAAATAATGTGTAAAATTTATATTTTAAATTTTCTAATAAATATAACGGTGGCCGGGATCGGATACGTGCTCGGTTGCCGATATGCCTGCCACACATCTCACTGGTGGATTTAGCGACATCGACTAGTCGTGGATGACCTGATTGTGCCACTGGTTTCACCGCTTCAAAGAAATGGGCATGAAGATACTTTTCTTTTATGCTTATTTTTAACTAAATGTTAATAATTTTCTATTTTTATGTTCAAGAGTGATTAAAATGACATGTCTGATTCCAATTTCCAATTTTCCATGAAATGAAATTCAAAAGTAATCTTACACTTCAATGTCATAGAAAGTGTATAGAAAAGTACACTTGTTATTTGAAAAACTATAGAATTCTATAAATTTTAAAGAAAGAAAAAATCTCGCTCCAGACAGGATTTGAACCTGTAACCTTTCGTTTCAAGCCCACGAATGCTCTAACCAATTGAGCTACTGAGGATTCAAGTCCCGTGGCGAAATTTTTAATTCCTTTCTAACCCGTTACCGCGAGTAGTTAGGTCCTATAGATACACAATTCTGAGTACTCACTATATTATCTTAAGAACTTATAGAATGTTATCCCAAGCACAGGGCAAGTGCTAAAATAAAAATACAATATAATTCTACCAATGGCCGACGATGAGAAATATAAATAGCTTTAATACTTTGCTAAATTCAGTACTTAAACCGGTCATATAACACGGTTTTAAAACTTGCATCGAAAGTACTTTTTATCTAGTTTCGCCTGCACTAGTGCTACGAACTGTAGAGATAATATTAAGAGAGCTTTCTGTTTATAAAATTGCCTTTAAATGCGCTTAGTATATAAAACAAGTAAAATTGTGCTCTAGTACTTTGCTTTAAGATTTAAATTTGATAAAAGCATGTGAATAATTTATTTCTTTCTAAATTAGCTACGTTATATGTTTCCGAGATTTCAGTATTATTTTTTAATTTTCTATAAGCTAAGTACTTATATAAGTCACAACATATTCCATTAAAAACAATAAATATAACTTACAATATACAGCTACATCTATGGTGTCCATGTATCACCATAAGAAAAGTTGCATACTTGTTGGCTGTCTAATTTCGAAATAAGGATGAGGTCATATGTTTGACTCCTTTAATTAAGTATGTTAATCGAATTATCCTTCATTTCAGTACCGATTTCAAAAATTATTGTTTTATTTCAAAGAATGCATTTCCGGAATAGCCGTATTGCCATCAAAGCTCTGATGATGGAACCTCAGGAAAATTGAGAAAAGGCTTATTTTTTGTGTACGAAGATACTTATTAAAATTTTTCTGCAATTAAATTTACCCATATCATGGACCAAATTATATAAATTAATGTAACCTCAAAATAAATGAATGGTTTTGTGTGTTTAATGTATGTGTGTCACACAATATTTTTCATGTCACAATTTTTTATTTGACTGATATTTTTTTATGATATAGGAAGGCAAACAAGCAGACGGATTTCCTGATGGTAAGAAATTCACGCCGCCTAGAGACACCAAAGGTGGTAATGGTGCGTTGGGAACCTGAGGTCGGGATGTTGGGCCTCGAGCAAAAGTAAGTTAACCGGCTACCTTACCCTCCGAACCGGAACACGTCATGACGTTATGGCGGCAGGAATAGGTAAGGCGGTGGTACCAATCTGGGCGAGTCGCTGCAAAACTCTACCACCTAGTTAGATGTCACGGTGTTAGTGACGGTAAGCCTATGCTCGCCTTCTACAAGCTACCAGGCAAGGAAGGCAGATGGTCTATTCTGCAAAGGAGCCCGGACCAACACGGGGAAAAATATTTGGGTGAAATTCAGCAACTTAATGTTAAGTAGCTGCTTTGTCAACTCAACCGACACTGGACATACACACTTAAGACTTTTTCTTTCTTTTAAGTCTTTCTTTTCCTTTTTTTTAAAATAAAGTGGTATTTATGAAGGTGGAGGTGGAAGGTGGTCATAGTAACTGCTAAAATTTTTCACCATTGTTTCTAATGTGTTGAGCTTATTTGTCTCGCATTCATAAGTACTTGATAATCCTGTTGCTGACAGTAGCTTTCAAAATAAATGTTTGCCACAAAATATGTTTCTTCGTATAAACTTATTCATTTAATTTGAAACTATTTACAGTAATTATAATACATTAAAATAAATAAATAGCTAATATTACGTGTAATAAATTGCGAAACAGCTATAAACTATTTTATTTCTATTTTGTGTTTTCATTGTAAACATCTGTCTGCTATACCTGTTTCTACTAATAGGCTTAAAATTTATTACAAAGTTACAAAATTCGTATCAGAAGCTAGCTTTTGCCTTAACTTTGTGCATTAAAATGCGTTAAGTCAAAAAGATTTACGCTAAGAATGAGGCAAAACACACTCCAGTCCTAGTAGTACGAGTAGGTCCGCTACATTGCTGTGTGCTACGCGCTACGAACGCGCTACGATCATGCTACGCCTCTTACTATAGTTCAACTTGTTCTATGTGTGCCCTAAGAACTCAATGTTATAAATATCTTATAAGGCCTATCCTTCCGAAAATGTTTGGTTTTGTTTTATTATCTGTTTTTTTATTGATTGTTTATTTGCTAGAAAAAGAAATAAAAAACCTTGAGTAATACTGCAAAACGCTATACATTTTTGTTATATTAAAAATATGCATACATTAACATTTGATAAAAATAAAAAACTAATTTTTATTTTTATTTTCATCAATTGCGTTATGATATTTTTAATTCAGCCTTTAATTCACAAAGTTAGGTCAGATAATTTTGAAGATATTAAAAATTTTTTAAGCTATTCTTTTTCTTTAGCTGTAGTTCACATTTGTAATAACTCATATTAGGATTAATAAGTAGGTTTCATTTTATTGTATTTGAAGGTTAAATTTAAAAGAGGTAGATTATCCCGTGTTGGTCCGGGCTCCTTCGTAGAATAAACTATCTTCTTTCCTGTCAGGAAGCTCGTAAAAGCGAACACAGGCTTACCGTCACTAGCACCGTGATATCTAACAAGGAGATACATTTTCGCAGCGACTCGTCCAGATTGGAATGCATCAGTGTTGCCATTGACGTATCAACTCACTTTTGATTGAGGCCTAACATCCCGGTCTCAGGTTGGCAAGGCACCATTACCACCTTTGATCTCTCTAGGTGCCGTGAATTTCTCACCAAGAGTAATTCCGTGTGCTAGTTTGCCTTTTAATGTCAAAAAGATAGCTATTGCTAGGCAAATGCGATAGCATAATTAGCTAAAATATCATCATAATTACGGATTTATTATGATTTCCAATTAATATGTTAACTAATTAATGTTGCTCCTACAGATGCAAGGCTTGAGGCAAAAATCCAACACGTCTAGTGTACGTACCTTCACGACTGTCACTTTTCGGAGCAGCAGTACCCAGCGCGTCTGCACACTTCCCAACCGCCGGGCGTCCTCCAGGGAACCACCTGGAAGAGACCGGGGAAAGTCTCCTCACTACCTATAATTCTCCACATACAAATTGATATACCGTTCACGTTATTAAACGCTATTGTTTAAGCTTATTCATAGTTTGTAAACTAGTTACTCGTAATATGAGCAGAATCTATATATTAATACGTGATGCTAAAACTTTGGACCCCTTTTTACGAAAATTGCGCGGACGCAGGAGCGTAAACATTTGGCACACTTATAGTTTATGTGTAGAAAAAGTGCAAAACGCTAATATTTTTCAATAATAATGTTTATAAAGTACATTCAATCAATAAATTAAATATTGCCCACACTACCATGCATTTGACACACAAAAACAAATATATTGATGATAACGACAAAAGTTCACAGATGGCGCACTAACTACTTATAAAATTTAGTATTTGGTCTTGAGAAATGAAGATGGCATTCTTATCAACAAGATATTAAAATGTATTATGGTCGAATTTCGACCAACGGGCGACCACTAGTATACCTACATAGATAGAGCTGTGACATGTATCTTATTTCTTACTAGCCGTTTCCCGTGACTTCATACACATGTTGAACAGACTTTTCGTGGGTAGTGATGGGAACAGTGGAATTAGTGTATCTAATAAATTATTAGACACGCTATGGGTATTTATTTCACTTTTGCACATGTATGAGACCTAACTGTTGAACTGAAGTCGGGGTTAATCAGCTGTTTTTTAGTGATGACCACTGGGCAATGTATTTTTTATGATATTGGAAAGCAAACAAGCAGACGGATTTCCTGGTGGTAAGAAATTTCCACCTAGAAACATCAAAGTTGGTAATGATGCGTAGCCAACCTGAGGCTGAGATGTAAGGCCTCGAGCAAAAGTAAGTTTAGCGGCTACCTTTCTCTTCAAGCCGAAACACGTCATGGCAGTAGGAATAGGTAAGGCGGTGTTACTAACGCGGGTGAGTCGCTGAGAAACTCTACCACCTAGTTTGATGACATGGTGTTAGTGACGATAAGCCTATACTCGCCTTTTACGAGCTGCCTGGTAGGAAGGCAGATGGTCTTTTCTGAAAAGGAGCCCAGATCAACACAGGGAGGAATCAAATGTACATCAAATATCTGTCAAATGACGTGTTTTACATTTTCTATCACCTGTGACCAACAGAAATGCAATGGAGATAGCAAATACAAAACATGACATTTGGTAGCTACTTGATATACCCTTTGCCCAGTGATCATCACATCACAAAAACTGAATAGTCCGCTGATGATAGAGCCTGAAGATTTAAGATACAACAGTAGAATACCTAACTGGTAAACATATAGAGTTTGGACTCGTTATATTCATCTTAACTAGATAACAGATCTAGTTAAGATTAATATTATTCTTGAAGCTCGACTCCTGCAACATTGGAAATTGTAATTGAGTATGTTATTTTAGGTACTATCAAACACAATACTCATAATAGTAAACAATAAATTATTTTATTGGAATCGTTGAATTTATTTGTAACTAAATGGTAATAATCCGCTAGCAATGTGTTCAAAAGTACCTAAAATGACGTATACGATTCCCATTTCCAATTCGCATGAGTTTGAGTTTCAAGAGTAATCCTACTGTTCATATTTTTCTGATGACAAGGACATGGGGAAAAGAACAAAGAACTGACTGGGAGGTATCAGATGAATATTATTCATTTTAATTACGTTTCGTAGTTTTTGCAGTTTATCTAAAACACATAAAAAGGAGAGATGTTGCAAGTAAGATGTATGTGAGTTTGTGTATGTGTGTCTGTCTGTGGCATCATAAATGTTAAAGGGATGGACCGTTTCCACGAGTTTTATTAAAATTTTTAATTTTAAGGTTAGGAAATTCGAGAAAAACACAAACATCTTTTGTATGGTGATGAAGTAATGTTGAAATTGAAGTGGTTTTTTTTAAATTGGATATAAATAAAAAAATATGCTGTTGACTATATATAAATGGCATTCTGTTATCAAACAAAATGTGTTATTCCTTTATTACATCTAAAACAGTGTAAATATCTAACTTTTCAAGAGAATTTCGCCTATATTGAATATATGTATATATGGCTATGACCACACTTATGCACTTTTATCTTACTTTTACTTGTAAATTTTTAGTACGTCTGGAGTGAAATGCTGTGTTCTAAGACGCAAATGTCTCATTGTCTTCATATAAGCAACGGCTTTTGAAAGTGTTGTATAAATCTAAGCAATTTGTTACTAAACAAACACACATACGCGAAACTCAAAAGCATCTCAAGTGTTAGTTTTTTATTTATTTGTGTCATATTTGTAACTTTATTTCAATTATACTTGATATGTTGGATAATTTTCGCAAAATGTTTGTATTTTCGTTTTAACTTCCACCATTTTCTTTATTGAACTCATAAAATATTGTACCAAACCCAGGCACGTTTGCAAGTTGCTGCACGTTCTAGGATCTGTGCATGCACTTTATTTACGTGCCATTATTGTTCAGGTATGTGTTATATGAAATATGAAAACGCATATATGTAGACTTACCCTAAGTGGTTCTTTGATAAAATTCTGAACTCATTTCTTGTCAATAAATCTAGTCATATAATCTAGTAGTTGTTATTAAAAGATATAAATAAGAAATATGAGGTATTTATAAATAAATAGTAAATTAAAAATGTAAAAATGCATTTGTGAAACACTTAGATTAAGATCTCATATTAATTTATAACATATACTTACTAATAAGCGAATAGTTTATGCAAGCATAATTTTAACATATATTAGTTATTCACAGGAAACCAGAGTATTGATATTTAAAACATCACATTTTAACAATAGTCAAGTCAAGATTAAGTCTTAGATATTGTATTTAATTTAATGCCGGATAAAAATGTAAAAATTATGTAAAAAGATTTTTTTCCGAAAAATTATTTTCGGAATTGATATAATGTGAAGTAATTCAATTTATTCAATAACTTTTGTTTCCATAAACTCATGAAAAGATGAAAATTAAATACCTAGTCTTGCCATAAATATTGTAATAAAGAAAAAAAATATTTTTTTAACTGCAAATAACATATATTACTTTTACAGTGTGTTAGTTTAATACATAAA
>NJDD01003013.1:48926-67226 GCA_002245505.1 Calephelis nemesis
AGAAAACACAATGAACAATCGTATAAAAATGACAGATTCGAAATTCAAATGTAATATTTTTTTATTTTTAAGTGTAACAGTATTTATGGCCAGACTAAGTAGTTACTAGTTTTTTTTTTTAATCAGTATTTTGTCCTTTGCAAACTCGCCTTTATCAGTTGAGAGTAAGTAGAGTGACTTATATTAACACGAGTAAATAGTGTTTCTACTCAGTTTATTTAACAGTTTTCCAATCCTTTCCGTTTTTTCATTACATTTTTCTGACTTGGAATTGTTAAATGACTTCTCTAATATGACTAATAAAAAAAATATGCAAATGCTTCTTTAGCATACTTATTGTTAAATTTGGATATAATATATCAGTTAGAGTGAAAGTGTACTTTTGAACTATTACACATTGTTACTTTCTATTTGTTACTGCATCTGTTTCTTATTTCTGTAAGTGGTATATAAAGTGAAGAAATTTGATTTAAGCGATAACTTTTACTTCCCTTAACTTTCAAAACGATGAAAATGGAACCGTTACTTTTTCATCTCAGCTTAAATTTAATATTAAATATTATAAATTCTAAAATTATTTTAATCAGTTATCTAGTGGTTTGGGGTTGGTATTGTCTAGATGAACACGGGTTCGAATCTTGTGTCGGGCATTTTGAAAATAAAACTATTCAGTTTATTTTCATTATTGTAGATCAAAAGTTATGAATAATGGATATGAGTGTCAAGTTGATTTATTTATTAAATTATTTAATGTTATTAGTCATAGTAGTGTATATAAAATTACTGTATCTGTGTCGAAATTTAAAGGAATTTGAAGAATTTTTAAAGTGCAATAATTTTAAACAACTTAAAGAGAACGAGGATATCATCAATTCTCTCGTATATTTATTTTTTACTTGGGTAGTAATGATCAGATTTTTATGACTATTATTTGTAAAGGTTGATCATTATTTCGAGATGATAATATATAAATCTGTTCACGCTCTGACTGTTGGATTTTTGGTTATACTTAAAAATATCTTCACGTCAATATCACCAAAGTAATAAGTAGAGGCACTACCAGGGCACCCACTATTAGCCGAAGACACAAAGTTTCACAATATGATAGGTGCAAGCCTATCCCCAGCCTGGGACATATTTAATCCCGATCAACATTTTTTGACTAGAAAATTTGAAAAAACATATTTTCTTTCTAGTTGTCAAGTCCAACACCTAAACCGCTAGACTACACAGAGAATACCTAATGATGAATATATTTGCGCCTTTGAAAATGTATTCATTGCTTTTATTAAAACTCATGTTAGATCATCTCAGAATCATTAGAGCTATCTTTCAAATTAAATATTATGAAACCGCGTTGTGGTAAAGAAAGTATTGGAGTCGATTGTTTCAGTTTTTATTAGCTAGTGCTAAGAGCTTTAATGATTTCCATACATACATGCATACCTTCAGGCTTAGTCCTTTAAAGAGTAGGCAGAGAGTGTCGAATTCCACACCTAACGATCCTGTCAGACATCTCCACATTCATTACCCGTTTCATACTTAACATGAAGTTAAATTGACCTATTCAGTTTAGTTTCTTTGAATAATTGTAGATAAAAAGTTATGAATAATAGATATATGTGGAATTATTTACTACGTTTAAATTTCTGGGCAAATCACATGAGTCGATTTTATCTAGATGTAAGAAAATGCATGCTTGTGATATTGGTATTAGTCAAGATATTGGTACGAATTCACATGTAATGTTTATACAAATCAAAATAAGGTATAATTAATAAGTATAAGGTATAATAATAAATAAGGTATAATAAATAAAGTCCACCGTGTTGGTCCGAGCTCCTTTGCAGAATATACCATCTGCCTTTTTACCAGACATCTCGTAAAAGGCGAGCATAGGCTTACTGTTACTTACACCATGACATCTGACTAACGCCCGATCAGTAACCTATTCCTGCGCCATAACACCAGCGCTTGCTGTTGCTTTTCGTATTTTTATCTATATAATTCATCTGCTTGTTTGCATTCCAACATTATAAAAAAAAGTAAGCAACAGAAGTAATAGTCATAAACATAGAATAAAGTCAAATATAGGTCAATTTATGATTGCATTACCTTTTTTGTGATTGAGTGTAAAACCAACAAATACGACTAACGATAAGTAATAAATGCTTCCTACAGATACTGACGATACTTAGATAAGTATCACTACTTTTCAGACCAAAATAATGGCGATGACTGCCGCAATGGCAGCAAAAATGGGTTAGTAAGTACTTATCCGGGCTAGTCGTGGCGGAACTATATTTATAAGCGTCAAGTGTGACTTTGATGAGTAATCGTCTAATTACTAATCGTTGCTCGTTTTTTTGAGCTGCTTTATGGGTAAAAAGTCTAAATTAAAATAAATCATGGAGCCTAGGACCAACCCTGGCACTGTACAAATTGCATTTAAACTTAAGAGCAGGAGTCACTTTTGTTATGGGTAAGGACCCATTTAAAAAGTGAAAATGACCATCTCGGTCTTAAAGAGGATAAGCCAAACATTTTCGCGGTCCGCTATTTGTAGACCTTGCAGTAGAGTATCAATAAGACGAATATTTTAAACACTGAAAGAACACTATTTATCATTAATTTTGTAAGATAATATTTTGTTAAACACTTCTATCTGTAATGTACCTACATGTAAATAAAATGTGTATAATATGTATTTGATTTATTTGTTCACCCGTTCCAATATTACTTATTAAATACTAGTCGTTTATTCTGTATTTTAATATGTATTGTTTTATGTCATATTTGTTGTGCTCGGAATTTTCTTCTTCGATATTTCATGATAAAGTCTCAAATCAAACTTAAGTTTCTGCTTATTATGTCAACTACTTGCCAGTGCTAGTCACATTAACATCGGTCCAGCCATTTCAAACAGATAAGCAAAAGCGCTAAAAATGTCTATTTGGTACATGTATCGTATGTACTACATGAACACGTATGTAAAAAAGCCGATATTTAAATATAACAAATGGGCACTAAAATTTTATTTTTTATGCAGACGTAAAGAAGACAGCTGAAATGGAGGCAGTATAATATTGATAATAATAGACAACCGTTTTCAATAGACACCATAGATGTTACTTTAAAGTCGATAAAGCCGGGATCTTAGGCAACTTTTACAAGAAGCACAGAATTTTACATTCCAAAGACTCAGTGACTTGAAGATCGTAAGCAAACTTGAATCTTAAGATATGTTATGAAAGGTGCATAACGCGCTGAGCAAGTAGACCCTATTTACTTCAAAACGCATCTCGACGTTGAAACTTATGACGTTGTAGAAGGCTGATACAGCTCTGAAGGTAAAGTACCCGTCACGAGAAGCTGTAAATTATGTAAACAAACTTCTTTTACCAAGTAATTGTTTTTACTACGAGACAATAATGAACTGACCATATTCAATCGAAATAAAAATATAGACGGGTTAAATGAAAGTAACAACCTATTTAATTTAGTCGGATCATATCTAACGACTGACGTTTGAGTTTCTTGGTACGGGGACGCGCCGGTCGCCGGGAATGCAAACCATCGGTTTGCCATTTTGAAATAAACGCGTCATTCGAGTTTCGAATTTTTCATTGCTTTGTTAAAATCGCGGATTTGGTTGTTATTGTTAATTTTGTTATCTTTTCGTTATCACTTTGTTATTGTTGTTAATTGTTGCCTTAATTTTATCGTTATTGTTATTTGTTATTGTGTATTAACGTATAAAGGAGTCAGTACCCAGTACATCTAAGGAAATCAATTTGCCATGAAAAAAACGTCAAATATACGTAATTTAGTACACATATTTACATAATTAATTAATTAAATTTATAATTAAATATTTAAAAAAAAATCTTTTTCCTTTGAACCAAATGTTGTCAACTCCCGAACGTTTGTTTACATAATTTACAGCTTCTCATGACGGGTACTTTAATTGTAGTTATATCATGCTGTGACATTAGATATGTTGTTTTACAACTGGTGTTGATGTGAAGCTCTTTGAAAGGTAAGTCACCTGAGTCTACGTGAACTGCGGAGTAAAAGCTCACCTGCCAAGCTCAGAACAAAACACGACAATAGCAAACACAGACGATACCGATGCGACAATGTTTCAGGTCGAACTACTACTTGTTTTCATACGTCTCAAATAGAAAAAAATCATTTTTCTTATGGTGAAAGAATTTTTGTAATTCTTTTAGTTTACTAGTTCGGGCTATGAGTACAAACAAAAAGTAAGTAACGGTTAAAATATAGAATATACCTACTCATATTTTTTTGTTTTTCTAAACGCAATGGATTCAGAGTTCAAAAATCTCAAAGGGATTCCTTTTCTTTAAAATACAACTTGGGATTTTGACAATGAAAACAAGTAGCGACGTCCGTTTTCCCTCAATAAACACATAAATGCATCATCATTCCTTTATGATAGGCAATTTCTGGAAATGATTTTGTTTGATGGCTGCACATTTGGAAGGTAATTTATCCGAAATTATTATCTTTCAAAGCGTTCCAAGTGGTGTTCATAAACTATATATATGCCGGTTTCTGTATGCAAGAAACGAGTCTTTTTGATTACGAATGGTAGTATTTTTGACGAATGGTATAACTACGGTCGTTCGTTTTCAATAGTTAACTATAAACATTTTGTATAACAGCTATGATTAACGCTTGCTTACTTGTAGGCAAATAACCAATAGTTGTACTGACGGATTACGATTCGTTGATTAAAGGAACCGGGCTGTAAAGATCAGAGGTTGGTAAGAGTACTATAAATAATAGATCATTCGTAATCCTCTCTTTTCCGATACTCATAATCAACAAACTGTATTGTATATTACCACTCGTATTTAAGCTTAACGACGTGTTGTTTTCTTTATTTTAATTCCACAAAAGTATTTTGTATCTTACTACTATTCATTTCAGGTACGAGTATATATTACGATTCGTACAAAAATAATCGTCTTTATTTATTACAGTTTTATGAACATAGAAACCTGGCGTATATAATCTGATACAATTTGAAATAATACGAAATTTTATTTTCAGAATGTGATATGACATAACTTATAGTGTATATGCAAATAAATAAAAAATATATGGTTAATTAAAACAAATTATTCTAGTTTTTACTACATGCCAATTTATCAGGCAGTTAGGGGCAATACGAATGTGGAGATACTTACTTTTCAATTTTTTTTTTCAGTTTTTGGACTATTAAGTTTTTTCAATAAAACATTTTAAATTTTGCGGTGGTTACTAAAGTCACCGTCATAAGCCGACAGTTTATTTTTTTTATTGGATTTGCACCAAAATAAATAAATAAGCAAAAAGTAAATTATGAAAGTTTAAAAAGAAATCCCTATTTGGCATTTTTATTTAAATTTTTTATGGGATTTTTGTGTATATTTTTTTTTGTAAAAATAATTATTGAAATGTGTTAACTCTGTAAAAAAGATGTGTTATACATAGAAAATGATACATAGAAATCAATAGACGTGAACAATCAATCATTTTCCAGTATTAGTTGGGGTCTTTCTTGTTAAGAAGACCATTTGCTTACGGCGGCCGAGCGAGGAAACCTTTGGTGTGTGGTCATTACACCAAGATCACTGGTGGTAGAGTGCTGTGCAGCAAGGTACCTAGGTACGGATCCACATCATTACCTATTCCTACTGCCCGCACCATAATGAGTCGGTTATGTTCCGATCTGGAATAGGGTTGCCTGTAGACTAGCACAATAGGCCGGCCAGCGGCAGGACAGCAACGCATCTACAACATCTATCTTGTCTACAGGCTACGAGTATCCTTACCATCAAGAGATCCATGTTCTTGTTCGGTATCTTATCACTTGACATTTTTATAATAAGATAAGAGTTGCCAATCTTTTAAAATGTGTAAAAAATTTTTTAAGCAAAACCCCTATTCTAATTGTTTTTAGTAGAATCACTTAATTGTAGCAGTTATGGACTTATTTTACAATTTTGTAGAGTATGAAGGTATCACGTCGGTGGTTTGGGCGGTTATAATTTCTTTATTTTTAATAGGGTATAAAATCATGAACCAGTATCTTTATCCGACTCAATTTCAATGTCATCTTGAAGATAAAAATATTAAGAAAAAGGAAGCTAAATACTGGTTACTGATTACGATTACCGTTTTGTGACCGGAATTTCTATTTTCTTCGCTCACACATATACATATATATATAAAGACATATACACACGTATACACATACACACACACATATATATATATATATATATATACAACATGTCATGTTGTTTGTCCGCAATGGACTCCTAAACTACTAAACCGCTTTCAATCAAATTTGGCACAACGTGTTAGTTTGACCCAACTTGTAAGATATGAACAATACCCATTTTTTCGTAGTGAAACACTTGTACTCATTTACTATACCTACACTTTATTCAACACTTTACGCTACTCTTCAGCCAACCGGTTTCACTTTTGAAACTTGATGCTGCACATCATCAGGGCTTTGAAACTAAAGATGAAAATACTGTTTTAGTTTAACGTTCAGTACATATTTGGTTGGATGTTACTGACGGTACCCACAGATAAAAATGTTAACTTTAAACAAACCATAACAAAGTTATACTCGTATCACAGCGAGTTTTTTGTCCCCAAAAAATAGGGATTACAGTTAGATCAAAAAGTGTAATTGTATTAAAAAAATTGTACATCAACTTATTGAAAAAACAATTTAGAAAAAATTTAAAAATGTAAATTATGTCAAACTGTATTAAAAAAAGTATCTTCACGCCCATATCCCCGTAGTGGTAGGCAAAGGTTCAACCAGGGCACCCACGACTAGCCGAAGATACTAAGCCCCACAATGTGATAGGTGGCAAGCCTATCGCCAACCGGGCACATATCGTATCCCGAGCAAATTTTTTTTATATTAGAAAATCAGAAAAACCGAATTTTTTTATGTTGCCCGACCCGGGATTCGGACCTGGGACCTCATGCAGTCAAGTCCAACAACTGAACCGCTAGACCACAGAGGCGATAAATTTGATAAAGATTTGATAAAGATTTATCAAATTTGGTATATTTATGTAAACGAAATTAAAACAAAATATTAGATATCAATAAGAGTCAAGTATTCGTTTTCCCTCTTACTGTACCTACTAATGATTCTTGAAGGGAATTAAAGCACCCGTCATGAGAAGCTATAAATTATGTAAACAAACATCTTTTACCAAGTATTTTCTTTTACTTCGAGACAACAATAAACTGACCATATTCAATCGAAATAAAAAAATAGAGGGGTTATATGAAAGTAACAACCTATTTAATTTAGTCGGATCATATCTAACAACTGACGTGTGAGTGTCTTGGTACGGGGACGCGCCGGTCGCCGGGAATGCAAACCATCGGTTCGTCTTTTGGAAATAAAGGCGTCATTCGAATTTTTAATTTTTCATTGCTTTGTTAAAATCGCGGATTTGGTTGTTATTGTTAATTTTTTTATCTTTTCGTTATCACTTTGTTAATTTTGTTAGTTTTGTTAATTGTTGCCTTAACTTTAATTTTTTTTATCCATTATTTGTTATTGTGTATTAACGTATAATGAAGCCACTACCCAGTACATCTAAGGAAATCAATTTGCCGCGAAAAAAATGTCAAAACATACGTAATTTATTATACATATTTAAATTATTAATTAATTAAATATTAAAAAAATACTTTTATCTTTGAACCAAATGTTGTTAACTCCCGAACATTTGTTTACATAATTTAATATAGCTTCTCATGACGCGTGCTTTTAGTTGGTATTAGAAAATGATAAAAACATTTTTATAGATAGGCGCCATCTATCGAACGTAGATAAGACTTCTATTTAAGGATGTTTAATACAAACCACACAACTGGTTCTATTGGTTCTATAATTCAAATATAAAGCCTGTAACACAGATTATATTGGTAATAAGTTACTTATTCAGATAGCTTTTAATAGTATTGTGTAATTAATTAATAAGTATTTTTTTAGTATGAATCATATTATGTAGCTAATTTTAGATTGATATTTTAATTTAAGTATTGCTAAAATATGTTTATGGTTACTTTTAACGCTACTGTTAAATTTGAAAAATAGCAACCAAGTCTATAAAACTGTCATAAAATTTCTGCCAATAAATGCCCAAGTGATTGTTCTAAGTCTAAAACTAATTCATGTTTTTAACCAGAAGCAGTAGCGTTCACAATTTCTGCTTTGTCTTATATTTTATCTTATGTTTTATATTATATGTTATGGTATAATAGGTCGACGTACACCGAACTGATAATAGGATGAAACCTACTTTATAGAAGATTTAGGACATCAGAAAATATAATAAATGGTTTGCCTTAGAAATCCAAAAACATGTAAGACCAAATATGTTTAAATTAAAAAAATAACGAGGTATTTTGATTGTTTTATGCAATCCGGTATTAAAGTGCTTGCAATCCTGCGCGTAAGTTGATTTATTTTTTATATCATCAAATCCCGTGAAAGTAACTGACATTGACATATCTCTTTATCAGATTTTAAGGCCGATTCTGGCAACCCACATAAGTAGCATTCAACCCAATTTTTGCAAATTCCCTATACAACACGTACGCATACTTTAAGTCGGGATAAAATTTTCTTCATAAATTAAGATTGCACAATATTATGGAAAATTATTTTTAAAAAATATGTTTTATCAAAGAGTTTATAGGCAACCCATTTTATTTATTTTTATCCTTTATTGTACTAAAATAAACGTGCAAAGGAGACTTAATGCCAAAAAGCATTTTCTCCCTGTTCGATACTGAGAAACAAGATCAAACTTACGCAACTTAAAAGTTAAGTAGTTGATCTAGCATAGTAGATCCTCAGTTACATCAGGATAGCAGATATCAGCATAGGCAAGTATTGAGAACTATAACGTGTTTGCAAGACTTTTTTTATGACAATAATCATAAGATTTTGTGATGTAGTAAATCTATACCAAAATTATATTTTGCTAAAGAATTTATTTGTTTGTATGTTTGAACGCTCTTATCGCAGGAACTACTGGTCCGATAGGAAATTGATTTAATAGCCCATTTATAGAGGATGTTTATAAGCTAAATATCATAACGCTAAAATGAATCGAAGCAAAGTACCATTGAAGAATGTTTCAAAATCGGGAGATTATTTTCCTATTTTTTTACATATAAACTGTTAGTGACTGTTAAGGGGCCATATACGCTAAAATACGTCAGCAGTTTACTGTTTTTTTCATACAAAGCAATCATGGATCTTGCTGACAAAAATACACAAGACTAACATGAATACGCTTTACTAGACTAGTTTTTCTAAAACACGATTCGTTTCACTTTGCTCGATAGAAAAAAATCAAAAAGTTAACCCTTTTTTAAAAGCTTTTGCTTTCTGTCTACTTCAATTGTGAAAATATCGAAACCAGATTTAACATAAACATAGATAAGTACTATACCTAAAAGATAAGTGTTTCAGTTTTTAAACTTTTTTTCAAACTACTTTTATAGTGTCAAAAATAGTGATTTGTCGCTTAAGACGTTTACTTTAGAGCGCCATTGTTCATAGTAATCATGGAACGGAGGAGCGCGGTGATTGGCGGACTGAGTATGGGGCCTTAATGTCAAGCGATACAAAATTAGCCGGGTCAGCTAGTTTCTTATAAAATAGGTTTCATTCTATTACCAGATCGATGTAGGTCGACATAAGATCGCATTTTAGACCATTATGTTCCTTCAGGGACATTTAATATAGCAAGTAATCTTCTTCTTCAATATAAAAATAAATTGATGTTCGTTAGTCTTGCTAAAACTCGGAAACAGCTGAACTAACTTTAATTAATTTGATTTTGAATTATTTGTAGAAGTCCAGGGAAGATAGAATGATAAGAAAAAAACGCGTTGCACTCCGGGAGTGCCGGCAGAAATGAAAACTTGAATACTAACCATATGGATTTTTGATATTTTGTTTTGTTTTTGTAGATTTTGGAAAGGTTATGGAATAATTTTGCACGAATGGCTTTAATTATTTATTATCCGGGATTGGATATGTCCCCGTTTGGCGATAGGCTTGCCACCTATCGCATTGCGGGACTTAGTATCTTCGGCTATTCGCCTAGGGGCTGCCTACCCCTTCGAGGACATAAGCCGGAAGTTATTTGACTTAAAGAAAAACATTGAAAAATTGAGAGGTACCTAGGAAAAACAACATTTTATATTTTTCCATACAAACAGAATGGGTGAAACGAATTTCGGTGGGACAGCTAGTTTATACTAATATTATAAAGAGGAAAGGTTTGATTTGATTAAAGAGGAAAGTAACACAGGCTTTGTTTCATCAAAATTGGTGCAGTAGAAGCCAAGTTACGCAGGGGAAGCTGGGTGAAACTTCTAGTATATTATATGATATATAAAGTTGGTTTGTTAAGCAAGCTCCGCAATTTTTGTCGACTCATTACGATATTATATTTTAGCTTCAAATCAATTTCCGTAGTACTAAAGGTTTCAGTATCTAAGGAAAATCTTTTTTATTTATTTCTATCAATGTGGAACCCACACATTGCCCTGGAAACATTCAATACGCCAATTGTCATAAATCGCAAAATGTTCATCATTTTTCATATGGAACCTTTTTAATTTTTGGATGATGTATATCAGCACTTAGGATTCTTAAATCATTACAAAATAATATATGAACGATGATGACATATAAAAATACTAGCGGCCCGTACTAGCGGTACGTGCTTTGCTACGTATATGGCCGCATGAATGACATAACACAACAAAAGAAAAAAAAGCAACTGAAAAAATTTCAATATGACAGCACTATCTCCAACTTAAAAAAAAGTTTCAATTTGATTGAAAAATACCTATTAACAGAACATTCGTAGAACAGAAGAACATCTACCAAATTCCTGCCACCATACTGGCAGTGTCAAGTTCCAGTCCGGAATCTAGTGTAACCTATAGGTTTGCACAACTGACCTAACACCTATGCCGCAAGACAGCGACGCACCTACATCATCTATAGTCTATAAGCCACGGTTATTTCTACCAATTTTTATTTTCAAGCAAACAAACAGATGGATTTCCTGGTGGTCTGAAATTCACAACTTTAGACACCAAAAATGGAAGTGGTGTGTTGCCAACCTGAAGCCGAGATGTTAGGCCTCGAGCAAAAGTAAGCTTACCTTACCCTCCAAAACGGAACACATCAACGACAAGTACTAACGTTATGGCGGCAGAAATAGGTAAGGCGGTGGTACCAGTCCGGACGAGTCGCTGCGAAATTGTCTATCTGAACGTTGTCTCGGCGTTAGTGACGGTAAGCCTATGCTCGCCTTTTACGAGCTGCCCGGTAGGAAGGGGGATGGTCAATTCTGCAAAGGAACCCAAACCAATACATTCCGTGTCATCATAATCATAATATGAACAAAGAAATATCAAAACTTTGACAAGGAAAATGATTTTTAATTGTCACCAGTTTGGAATTCATTAAAAAAAATAACTGCGTAAGCAGACCACCACGGAAGCTGAAAATTCGGTCAGAGTCGTGGAGGACCTCGGAAGGAGCTTGGACCAATACCTACGGACGAATCTACAGACGAGTCATGTGCTTGGTCACTATTTTATTACACAAAAGACTGGGTTTTCATTACTACTAAATTAAAAAGAAGTATCTTCACGCCCATATCCCCGAAAAGTTAGACAGAGGCACAATCAGGGCACCCACGACTAGCTGAAGACATTAAGTCCCACAATATGATAGGTGGCAAGCGTATCGCCAACCGGGCACATATTCAATCCCGAGCAACATTTTTTTTATTCTTTTTTGTTGCCCGACTAGGTATTCGAACCCCGGACCTCATGCAGTCAAGTCCAACAAGTGAACCGTAAAACAACAGAGGCGACAACTAAACTATTAATTTAGAAGCCAAGATTACTTATCATCTTCATCTTTATTTGAAGTTTAATTAAAGGTTCTAATTGCCGCGTGGGAAAAGCTACATTTTAAGTCACGGTCGTGGGCTGGGATTAATGATAAAATCATTAAAGAGCTGTTTCTTTGTATTTTGAAGATATTGCATGAACTAATTTGGATAAGCTGTTGAAATGCTTCTTAATCCAAGATAAATCCTCATAATATGAAAATTGATCTACAAGATAAAATATTACAAAAGGAAAAAGTACAAATAGTTTAAGGAAACAAACTAAAAAATATTTTAAGAACAAAGGTATCCGAATACGGCATGTATGTATGAAAAGAGTAATGAAAGCGGTAAAAGATAGGTAGGTCTGTAAAATTCGTGACATTTGGTAGTACTCTCTGCTTTATACCCATAAGAAACTCGGCCTGAAGATACGTATGTATGAATGTATGAAATATGATTCTTTTTATATTTTGAAATTACAGGATTTTTATTTAAAACGTTATACAAACAAAACCAACTAAAAGGAAAAATGAAAGACAGAAGAATTTGCAAAGTTTTTCAAAGATCTAAGCCATATTTCATGAAAAGTTTTCAAGTGGAAACGGAAATACAAAAGAGACCTTACACGTTGACAATGACTTATAACAAATAAAAATTATTTAAAAGTGGTAAAACTGAAAGAAATTGACTTGATTTTCAATATCATGTCAATTAAAAATAACTGTTATTGTAAAAAGGACATCATCATCATCATCATTATATCATTATAAATATATATATAACAATTAAAAACTAAAAAATGCACTTGACTAATTTTCAATATATTCATATAGGTAAACGGCCTTGGGTTTTATTTCATAAAAGTAGAACCTTTTTGAAAAAAATAGTCCCGTGTTGGTCCGGGCTCCTTTGTAGAATAGACCATCTGCCTTCCTGCCAGGAGCTCGTAAAAGGCGAGCATAGGCTCACCGTCACTAACACCGTGACATCTGACTAGGTGGTAGAGTTTCGCAGCGACTCGCCCGGATTATTACCACCGCATTAGCTATTCCTGCCGCCATAACGTCAATGCTTGCTGTTGACGTGTTCCGGTTGGAGGGTAAGGTAGCCGCTAAACTGACTTTTGCTCGAGGCCTAACATCCCGGCCTCAGGTTGGCAACGCACCATTACCACCTTTGGTGTCTCTAGGCGACGTGAATTTCTTACCATCAGGAAAATCTGCTTGTTTGCCTTCCAATATTATAAAAAAAAAAAACCTCTTTAAAAAGAAGATAAAAATTTTAAATTGAGAACTTCTTTTGTTTTTGAATACACTTTGAATTTAGAACCTCTAATTTTTCGTTCATTGTAAGCAAATGGAAACAATCTGAACCAATCTTAACTGGAGACAATCGATTGGTTTGCACAAGACTTTCTTAATTACAGTGATTCGTTGACTCACTCTGATTCATTTGAAACGCAAGGAAAGGCGTATGATGATCCAATTTCATTCATATTTATTGAACGTGTTTGTTCTGACGACGTGAGATGAATTATATTGATCATCGATCAACAATGACTAGATTACAGTAATTGTTGACGTAGTTATAAGAATTCATTAGCGACGCAAGGAAAGGCGTCTGATAATCCAATTTAACTTATATTTACTGATCCTGTTTGTTCAGACGACGTGAGATGAATTATATTGAACAGTGATCAATATTTACTAGATTGAAGTGGAGCAGTGACAATATTTACATGAGATATAATTAGTAATTGACAATATTGTGCTGTCTGTTCCGGCTTCGCTCGGATGGTATTTTTAACACGAATTGAGATGTAAGCTATCTGAGAAAGCAAATACGGCTTATTTGATCGTCTTGTACAAAAAAAAACTAAAGATAAAACTGATGAAAGTAAACGAACATTTTTGGTTTAATACCACATGTAAAAGACTCAGTATAGCACCCAAATATATAAACAATAATTTAAAACTTAACACATACATAACATGTATGTATGTTTTTAGATATGTTTGTACATATCTTAACGCCAAGTCCCTTACGGGGTAGGCAGAGAGTATCGAGTGCCATACCTCACGATTCTGACAAACCTGTCTTGCTTCCTTCACATTAATTACCCTTTTCATACAAACACGCCTGTTTCGGAGACTCTTGACACCACCCTCGGATAATATCCGATTAGTCTGTCTGATGTGAAATGTCAGCCTTGGTCTCCCCGGGTACCTACATTAATCCACATTCGCATTGCATATCTGCTTTGTCAATCTTTCATCTGTCATTCTTTCCACATGACCGAACCAGCGGAGCATACCATTTCGCATTTTAACACCAACACTTTCTTTCAATCCCACTCTTTCTCGGATCTCGCTGTTACTAATGCGGTAAGCGAGCGTTACACCTCAGATTTTCTGAAATGCTCTCATTTCAACCGTATTTATCCTACTTGCATGATCTTTCTGGCATACCCAACTCTCGTTTTCATACAATAACGTTAGGATAAGCACAGAATTATGCAAGGCGAGTCTAGCTTTTTTAGACCTCACTTTGGAATAGCTTACCCAACGCTCCATTCACACTATTCTCTGCACTCACTCTCCTCTCTATATCCGCGGTGTACCTTCCATCCCTGCTAAAAGCACAACCAAGATATACAATTTCATTCACTTGTTAAAGTAATACATCACCAACCAAAACTCTTACATCCGTTCTGGCTACGTTTCTTTCAAACACTATTATTTTGGTTTTCATTGCATTCAAATGTAAGCCCCTTTCTTTATAATCTCCTTTCATAGCTATGACCAGTGTTTGCAGCTCAGATGGCGTAGAGCCCAAAAGTACAGCATCATCTGCATAAAGTAGGCAGTTCACCAATTGGTCACCCATACGCATTCCCACATTCAATGATCTTAACCTTTGTAGACATTTGTCCAAATACAAGATAAACAAGCGTGCAGACAACACACAACCCTGCTTGACGCCAATATTAACATCAAACCAAGGCGATATGTTACCATCCACCCGCACGCATGCTTTACAGTCTAAATACATTGACTGCACCGCACGCAGCAGGGTTCGACCATCCCTTAATCTGGCAAAATGTCCCAAAGTTCTTTACACACAACCCTGTCAAACGCTTTTTCGAGATTAACAAAATCGCAGAAAACCTTCTGACCTACATCCAGATGCTTCTCTACGATGTTGCGGTGCGAAAACACTTGATCCGTACATTATCTTCTAGACCTGAAACCGCCGGCGCCAAACAGAAGTTATAGTAACAAATTAATTAATGATTTAAAATTTACATGGATTATATCGAAATAAAATTCTGATAATGCCAGCGTAGCAATTTAAGTTCACATATTAAAGTTTTACACATAGAACTACATAGACGATTGTCTAACTGGATGTACTATTTAATAATGCCAACGAAATTGTGAAATATTTAGCCTGTAAAATACCCGATTGCCACCTCAAGAAACTTGACATTTTAAAAAGCAAAAATTTTGATTATCATTCACATTTTCAAAAAGACCAATTCTCGAAATCATTTTATAAGAGGGTATATAATATGACAAATGTTAACTTCAACGAGAAGGAAACAAATTTATTGGAGAAAGGTCCTAATTACTGTCCCAAATTTAAGAGTAGGACCATGGACATATTATAAAACTTGGCTGTAGATATCGACATAGCAACAAAGGATTTAGCAACGAAACACATAGTAACCGAACAAATTAAGAAAATATTAGAGACACAAACTAAGGAAAAGAAAAATTGTGAGTGGGATATAATAAAATATATTGAATCCAAAGTGAATAGAAATAACTTGGTCATCACTCAGGCGGATTAAGGCGATTTAATGATATAGTCAAAAATACTCAAAGGTCTACGAACAGTATTTTCACACCAAACGACGAACATAGACTAAAAGTTATGAATCCTGAAATACCTTGACTACACGGATACTTCAAACTTCATAAACCAGAAATACTTATGAGACCAGTAGTATCTTACACAGATGCACCGACATACAAACTTGCAGCTGAAATTAACAAAATGTTCAAGAGCTTAACAAAATTTAAACCACAGTTAACTGGTAGAAATAGTTTGGATCTGATGAACAACATTAATTTAAGACATCATTATACCGGTGGAAGGCATACTATCTTTCGACGTGCGAAATCTATTTTCCAGCATACCAATTAATTACTGTAAGGCTGAAATCTTTCAAGTAATGTCCGAATCGATATTAAACCTCAGAAAATTGTTGACTTAACACATATTTTCGATGTATGTCTATCACAAAATTATTTTACTAACAACAACATAACATATAGACAGATGGTTTGGCTATGGAAAACCCTCTTTCACCACTATGTGCAGAAATATTTATGGATAGTATAGAAAAGCAGACAGGTATTCAATAATACATTTCAACAGTGTATCACATACTGGTATCGGTATGTTTTATGTCTCTGGATCGGATCCATCGATGAACTTCATGTTTTTTGTAGTTTATAAATTCAATACATTCACGAATAAAATTTGCAGTAGAAATTTGCTACCACCAAATAAACATTTTAGATGTCAATATAAGTAATAAAAATAAAAAAAAGATGTGTTCAAAAGTAAGTAAAAGTAGGTAAGTAAGTAAGTAAGTAAAAGAAACATATAGTTATAATATAATACCAGAAGATTCATTTCACCCAGAGTGTCAAAAGCATGCTCCTTTTCATGCAATGGTGCATCGTCTCATGGTAATACCACTAAGTTATGAAGATTTTCAGGAAGAGCAGAAAACCATTAAAATAATAGTCAAAAACAATTAATATAACCGAGGACTAATAGATTGCATTACAAGGAAGAACAAAAAAATATATATAAACAGGCGTTATATTCTGAAGTTTCTAAATAAGGCTAAAAACTATGTGAGATTGCCATATCTAGGTGACATTTCTTATAAGTGTTTAAAATTACTAAAATATAAGAAGCCGATTTTCTATACAACTGAATCTATAAAAAGATTACTTTTCAATAATAAAACTGAAGTGCCGAAAATGTCAGAGTGGAATTTATAGGTTAAATTGTAAAAATTGCAATGGTACATACGTGGGTCAGACGGGAAGATTGTTTACAATAAGCTGGCGCTTGGGAAATAGAGATTCTGCCTTTGCTAGACATTTATGGGACGAGGGTCATGCTTTTGACCAAACATGTAACTTTGACTTACTTCATTTTTGTAACAAAGGCAGGAAAGTCAATTCTCTAGAAGCATTAGAAATAAACAGACTTAAAAATAGTCCGACTTTATTGAACGATCAATTAGACTTAAATATTTAACTCTCCGCTATTCAATTTACATGTTTTAAATGTTAAGATGATAATATTTATTTTTAATGATTAATGTTTAGACAGATGTTCACAATTAACATAATTTCAAATTTTTATCTAATTTATGTCTTAAATTAATTTAATTTATTTCTATAAAAATATTTTTATTCGTATATTTTTGACAATTAGACTACACTATTCCCATGTATCGATATTCTGACATTTTATACAGTCGCCTCTGTGGTCTAGCGGTTCAGGTGTTGGACTTGACTGCATGAGGTCTCGTGTTCGAATCCCGGGTCGGGCAACAAAAAGAAAAAAAATGGATTTTACAATTTTCTAAAAATAAAAATATATAAATAAAAAAAAAAAATTGGATAATATGTGACAGGTTGGCGATAGGCTAGCCACCTATCACATTGTGGGACTTAGTATCTTCGGCTAGTCGTGGGTGCCCTGGTTGAACCTCTGCCTACCACGTAGTATATGGTACACCGTGGTATACGTGGTAATACCACGTGGTATAGGTATATGGGCGTGAAGGTACTTTTTTATACAGTTTGACATAATTTACATTTTTAAATTTTTTCTAAATTGTTTTTTCTGTAAGTTGATGTACAATTTTTTTTTAGTACACTTTTTAATCTAACTGTAATCCCTATTTTTTGGGGAAAAAAACTCGCTGTGATATAACTTTATTATGGTTTGTTTACAGTTAACATTTTTATCTGTAAGTACCGTCAGTAACATCCAACCAAATATCTACTGAACGTTAAACTAAAACAGTATTTTCATCTTTAGTTTCAAAGCCCTGATGATGCTGCAAAAAGTGAAACCGGTTGGCTGAAGAGTAGCGTAAAGTGTTGAATAAAGCGTAGGTATAGTAAATGAGTACAAGTGTTTTACTACGAAAAGTGGGTATTGTTCATAACTTACAAGTTGGATCAAACTAACACGTTGTGCCAAATTTAATTGA